>JAVSBS010013861.1:15032-31159 GCA_033124195.1 Coracias cyanogaster | reverse complement strand
ATATCCTCAAGCACCGCATCTATTCATTCTTTAAACACCTCCAGGGATGGTGACTCCACCACCTCCCTGGGCAGCCTTTCTATATAGCAGTCTCTCATTGTTGAAGCCAGTCAGGGATGAGGTATGAAGTGGAGCTCTGATCAGCAGTGAAGCTCAAGGCAGCAAAGGTTAGCAACTTGGCAGAAAAGCGACCATTAATTCAGTAATTCTACATCTAAAATTAATAGCAACTTAGCTAGATGATATCTTGTGCTTAGTTGAATGGGCAGATCAGCAAGATGAGAGGCAGTGAAGCTCTATGGTAGCTTTGTTGTAGTGCTCTTCATGCACGTTCTTTTGAGGATGACAGAAAATTGCATGGTGCAGTGATTTGGTGAACTGAATTTTAAGAACATTGAACAAAAGATTGGATATTTATTTTTCCTGGGTTTGGTGTATGGGACAGACACAAACTGCTCTGAAGTTTTACAATGGAGTTCTAGGCTTTGACCTCAATCTTTGTGATACCACCTAGTAGAAGAATTACAGCTTAAGTCCAGAGGAAAATGAGGGAGTGGGGTATTTCATGGCATATGTTTCACATGCCTTTTTTGGCCAACAGTCTAGCATAATGACTGATCATATGTGGGGTGCCTGTTAAGGAAGAAGCTGTGGGATATAATTTTCAGTTTATGCATGCTTTGTGCATAAACTACTGCTAGTGCCCTTCACAATGATGTTCAAAATGAGTACTTACCATTTGTTGTCCTCTGTCACACATGGTTTCTATAATCTGTTCAAAATGAATCTCTCCCTTTTTAGTGCATCCCTGATGTCTGAGTGCTTCCAAGTCAAAGTCCAAATGTTCTTCAAACATAAGTCAAATGTCATTCATATAAAGAATTGCTTGTTGCCTTTTGGGATATTTAAGTACTAGCCTGAAATAGATATATCTGTACTTCAGCATATAGGAGTAAAACAAAGGTAGCATAGCTTTTCTTTTTCTCTTTATGGACCTGAATTTATTAAGCACTCTGCAGTGAACCACATGTAAGTGTAGGTTGCAGGTGTTTACCCTTGGACATTTAATTTTGATGCACTGCCTAATAAAACGTGTGCTCAGACAGCTCCCCCTAGAAAAGGGTGTGGTGAATGAATTTCCTCCAAGGACTAAAAAAATGCATTCTCCTGATACGGACCTCAAAACAGCCAGTAAAAGCTGGATGAACACTTTTATGTGCAAAGGATCTTTCTCATAGCCAAGTCATGCTCTCTACTGAACTATAGGTAGCAGATGGCTCTGGAAATAAACATATTGGGCAAAAAGCCACAGCGTATTATTGAGATCTTCAGCCTACAAAAGGACTCATATGAATTACTCTTCCCTACTCAGGCCATATAAACTACAGTGTATGGAAGAAAACATGAGGAAACTGAGCTGAAAATTCTGGGGCCATCAGATAAATAGAAAGTATTGTCTTTAGGAAAACAGGTGGCTGTTGAGTTTTATATTATCCTGTTGATTCAGGAGTCATACTTGAAGTAAATGTTGAAATAACTCCTTGAAATACTTCATTGTATTTAAGTGCATTGTAAAAAAACCAAAATTATTAATTGAAACCTGATATTTTAAAAAACTTTTTTTTTTATCAAGTGCCTTATTGTATAATGAGGAAGCATTTGTAAAGTATAATGTGACAATAATTTGAGTATGTTAATTTGTTAGTGAGTTTCAATTTACCACCAGATTAAAGGCAGAAAATCTTAGAATCACCTCTGAGTTCAGGTTCATCGGGTCAGACTTGATTTGACTCACCAGCTTGACGAACTTGTTGCTGTATACATCAACTTAGATAGCCTAACTGACTTTGATCACTTGGCACTCCATTTGCAGTCTCCTTTTTCAATGGCATTTATTTATTTCACTGGGATTTCTTTTTACCTTTTAGAAATTCTGTGATTTTGTATTTGTAAAAAATCTGCTGAAGATCTGACAGAGGAGAGCTCATGTCACTCTCTTTTTAGCAGATAGTTGAAGAAAATGTTTCTGTTTTGTTATAAATTGTGCAAGGAACCAATCATACCTTCATGCCTTTCAGCATCCAAGCCATATATTAGTTCCTATTCACATCTACATTTAGTTAAGCTTGTCTGGAAGCATTTTAACTTCTTTTATTTTTCCAATAATTTCTGAGAAATTGCTGCAGGTCTTACACCTTGTACTACAGATTAGGCAAAGATCAAAATTCCATTCTTTTTTAATCAGACCTACTACTAATGATAGCCAGTGACCTTGACAGCAAGAATAAGGAGAGAAGGAAAAAAAAAAAAAAAGAAAAGCTAGATACTGTAAGAACCATGACATCAAATTTAGAAAAAAATAAATGTGCTCATATGGTGGTGACTGTTTCTCTCAACTCTGGTTGATTCAGTATCCTGTGGAAAACTCTGTACTTGTACTAAGTAGTATTTTCTCAGAACATGTTCTTTCACTTGATCCTATGCCAATAGATTCAAAGTAGTGTCTAATATAAAATCTTCAAGAACACATAATCTGATTATTTTTTTGATGATATACAAAACCTGAAAGCTTTAGCTAAAAATGTGAAGTTCTGCCTTACTTCAAACAAATCTGTCCAGACCTCTTCAAACTATTTAGGGATTATTTAAAGCCTACATATTAATTAATGTATTACGCTCTGGAACATATGGTCTTAGGACTAATGACTGAAATAATGGAACAACGAGACAGAGGAAAATTACATGAAAACACAATTTAAATTCTTGTTGCCTGAAGCCAAGGAGCAGGACAGGAATAGACAGTCACATTGCATACTGGAGAACTCTAGCGTCTGCACCTTAGTATAGAAATATCAAAGGTTTTGCAATTAAAACCAGGCATTGTTGTGGAGTTACCACAATACACAAGGTATTGTTGGAGGGAAAAAACCAACCTCATCCTAAAGAAGGGCTTCCAAATAGGTAAGAAAACCATACAAAGAAAGTTCTGAAATGGTAATCATTAATGCAAAATAAACAGACTGAAGATGAAGGAAAAAGAAAGCTGAGAGAAAATGTAGGGGGCCATAGCACTGCAAAAGTATTGCAAAAATAATCCTGTCTCTCTCTCCTTTCTGATCACCACTGACTACTGCATGTCTACACTGGTCTTCTGCCACTTTTTTCTTCCAAAGAGGCTGAGATGTTTTGATTCTTCCACATCTTCATTTCTGGTAAACGGTCTGAGTGGGAGCCTAATTCCGATTCTTAGTTTTACCACCTAGAGAGGTCTGCTTTCTCCCCACCAGCTCTGTGGGGAATTGAGGAAGCCTAGCCACTGTAACTGAGGGTTAGCCAAAGTCCGATTTCACTGCAGAATTACCAGACACGAGTATCCCATACTCTGAATGAGAGCTTAAAAGATATGAAACTACCTAAAATTTCCTAAAATTTTTCAAAAAATATTAGTTATCTGCCGCCTGTTTCTGGTGAATCACCTCTGTGAACAGGTTTGGTTCAAAATTCAGTCATAAACATTCATGCAAAAATAGCATATTTTCCTTTTGCACTTGGGGAGGGCACTTTCTGTTTTCTCTCTGAAGGTGTGGAGGGGTCTTCTTCTAGAGTTTTTTGTAGAGGATTAGTAGCTTCCTTACCTATATTCCCTTTCTATGCTATTTGGCACTCTCTTCTATTATTATCAGTTGCTCATAGGTCCGTGTTCCAGCTCTTTCCCATATTTCCTTCTGTCCTGTTTGTTATAACTGTAGAGGAATAAACAAAGTGGGAAATAATTTATTAATATAGATGTAGATCACTAGTATCTGCACCCATGCCGTGCATTTTCCATTGTAAGGAAGTCGTTCTAAATTTGTGTAGGAGGCAGCTCTGAAATTTTTGAACTCACGTAAGCAGAAAATTTAAAATGAAAAACTGACAAGTTAAAGTAGCTAGAACTGACTTAACTGTAACTTGGAGAAGTAGTCCACCTGAACCCTCTAAATATGGTAGAAATCCTTGAATATATGATTAGATGGATTTCTGCTCTTCCATTGCTTTCTCTGCTTCCTGTTGCTGGTATTTTCCTCTTGTCTCTGCTACGTTTAATATGCTTTGTGGTTTAAAAGTTGCTTTTACAAATATTTGCAGCCTTTGATGTTTTGTACTTGACAGATTAATAACCTCAAACTGTTTAGTGGCCTCTTATCTCTTTAAAAGATCTCACCAGATGAAATTTAATACATAGTATATGTTATAAGCTTGAGAATGTAGAAGAGTAAGTACCACAGGAGGAACTGGTTTGCATTAATCCTCTTCGAATCAAGGAATCGGGTAGTTAAAATATTTTTTCTATTTTCTTTTTTTTTTCTCCCTTTTTTTCCCCTTTCTACTCAAAGAAACCAGGTTGAATGCAAAGAATTCTATGCTTTCAGTGGATATTGCAGGACAGACTCTGCACACCTCTGTTTCTTCATGTAGACATCACCGTAGGACCCAGTTTGAGATGTAATTCATCAGCTGAGACTTCCTGAGGAAATATTTCCACTAGTGTGACGCTTTGAGCTTTGCTGTACCCATCTTCATTTTGAGGCCGTGTTCAGTGCCAAAGTTAGAAAGTCAGTGAATGTGCTGGCACAGTCAGAGATCCTGGCAAGCAATTGCCATCAAAAGACATGCTGAACCCTGTATGCTAGTTTAGGCATAAAACATAAACTCTTAGGCAAACTCTGGAGGAATCACAGCTAGGAGGGTATTATGTCCATTGGAGCATGTTGCACAGTGCAGCCCTTTGGTGTGACATACACAGGCTAGTGCTGACCCAGGTGGCTCTAAAATCGCAGTGTACTACCTGCACTATTCACTCTATGCCATATAAATTTACATTTTGAAAAGACAAGGAGGAAGCGAGAGGGTAGAAGTCCCCTAGCTAAAGACAGACAACAGAAGACATTTCGATTCAGACAGATCTGATTCTAGAGGCTTTTGGAGGTTCAGAGGCTGCAGCATGCATCTGGAAACCTGTATGCTGTGCATTTCCACATGCTACTAAGCACAGGTGAGTCCTTTTGCTCACTGGGGACAGACCAGAGAGCAGTCAGTGCATCTTAGAGGCACCCTGCTGCAGTAGAAGAAGAATATAGCATAAATTAACCTAGGCAGAATGGCTGTCGCTCGTCTCACTCTTCAGCAATATGAAGCAACAAAAGATTTTTGTTGTATAATAGAAAACCAAAATGCAACTTCTGCAAAGTCAGAAAAATTATTCTAATTTCTCTCAATTAGGAGCCAATACATGCAGGGAATATACCTCTGCTTATGCTGTTGTTTTCAAACATATAAAATCAAAACACAAACAAGGTAATACTGCAAGGTCCAACACAGGCAAAATATGGCAGCAATCGTAGCACTTCAGAGAACTTAATTTTCTGTCATCTGCTACCAGTTCATAAACTTTTCCTTTGAGAAACAAACCACACACTATGTTTTGTGAAAACAGGAGCAATGCTGGCAAGTAAAATAATCTCTGACTTCAGTGGCTTCTGCTTGAAGTCTCACCTGGGGCTCAGTGTCCATTCTGGGATTAGTTCAGTCTGGAAGACAAACCATTTAAGAATGATGTGAAGATAGTTCTCAGATATGTGAAAAGGTGGCTGCAAACATGGGAAAAAAAAGATTGTTCTCAAGAGCTGTTGTGGAAAGGACAAAAAATTGATGGGGTTAAGTTGCAACAGAGAGGCTAATAAAGAGCCTTTTGGGGAAGCTGTGGAATCGTCACCAGTGCAGGTGCTCGTGAGCAGCACCAGCATGTTCCCCAGCAGTGGTGGGGGAGAACAGCACCTCCTCAGAGTGGGAGTGGGGATCTCCCAAAGACCGCTTCCTACACTTTGCTTCAATTTAACTTAGTAGGCATGAAGCACAAAGCCTTAATTCAGTTGCAAACTTTTTTTGAAATACGTAAACATATAAGAATCTTATTATTCATAGATGGCTTTGAAGAGTGAGGAAAAATAATGAAGTTTGCTTTGAGGTGTCAGTTCTAAACCAAATGTTAAATTGTATAATGAAGCTTTATTTAGGACAGAAGTTAAGCAATAGTTTATTTTATACTGCTAATGGTATTAAAATTATTTTAGTTCAAAATAACACTGAAAACTCAGTCCTTAGTTCCTCTGCTCTGATTGAATATGACATTCAACTCAGTGTGTAAAGTCCATTCACTATATTATAAATTTGAAAATATACCACAGAATCTCTGCCTCAACCTCTTGCAGTGCTGAGGATACTGCTAGAGATTTAGAGATTAAGGAAGCAAGGGCAAGGATGCATCTGCTTGGTAGGGTGGTTAGAGGCATCCCTAGGCTTAGGATGGCTGCACCCCTGCTGGAGCAGGGATAGGCTGAACAGAAGCCTTGCTCAGCCACCGAGTTTCTCAGAAGAGTGGAGCCAGACTGTTTGCTGTGACAAAAGTCAGACTGCAAGCCATGGAGAAAGCCACGTAGCTGGCTGAGGACATTAGCCATATTGTAAGCGTGAGTCCTGAGGTGGCGTAACAATAGAGACATAGTCCATGCTTTCCACTAGTTAGAAAGATTTCTGTGCCTGCTAAACATCTGTCACTACCCATTTTCTGAGTTAGCATTAAATATTGCTGTAAAATAATTCAGTTTAGACAGTATTCTAAAAGATCAAATTTTAAGAAAACTTAAAGTGCTTTATATAAAAAGACATAGCAAAGGCCTTTAAAAGGTATAGACAGAGGTTTGGGATAGCAAAAACATACTATTTTGTGCCAGAAGGTCAGCTGTGTGGTTGCTAATTTGGAGCAAAAGTTGGGTACAGTAGCCAGTTTAGGAAACATAGCCTTATGGCATTGTGGATTGGCTTTGTGTCTTGAAAATGTTTTGTAACTTGTAAAAAAAAAAAAAAAAAAAAAGATTCTGTTTAGGAAAATATCTGATTTGGGAAGATGCAGAAAAAAATCCATTTTTATCATGACTTTATACACATGAATCAAGTGAAGCATATACTTAAGTCTTTTTCTCAGTTAGGACTCCTAGCCTTTTGAATTCTGTAAAGTAATTTAATGATGTAAAGGAAAAAAAAAAAGATCAAAAAAAAGCATCTGTTATCATTTATACCAATTAATGATGTACTCCAATTAGGTTCATTAAGCCCTAATATAACTGAAGTGAAGGTAGCCTTACACTGGGGTGAATTTTGCTTAATTGACCTTGACAAAAAGCTTCTGAGTATGTGATTTGTAATTAGCATTTGACTGAATAAATGTCTTTCCTTTTCCTAAAGACTAATAAGTATTTTGAGCCCATTTATGGCCTCTTATTTTGTAGAGTTTTTCTATTACAGTTGTTCAATAAGGCATAATACTTATTTATTTCATTTAATGCATTTGTGTATATTTATGGAAGGTTTTTTATGGGTTTATTCTACATTGTGTGGTAACTCCCATCTATGTGCTTTGTCATGTTGTGCATGAAGTGCATCTTCATTATCCACTAGAAGAGCGCAGCAAGAGAGTACTGAGACACTAGGATAGGAGAAGAAAAAAAAGTGAGAGCAGCAATAGCTACATTTGAGGAGAGCATTTGCAAAGTTATGAGATTCCAATGTTTCACAAGAATAAGAAAACTTATATTGCAAGAACATGGGGTTTTTTTCTTAGATCACAAATTAAAAGACTTAATTCAGCTTAAGTTCAGACTAAGCAGTATGAAGTTATGCCCCTTGTGTTAATGGATTGTAACTTTATTTAAAAATTCAACAGAAATCATGCAATTCAATATTTCTGTCCAGGTCTTGTGGATATTGTCTTTTTCTTATTTAGTGGACTGATAGTTTCTCATTTACTAATCCTCTAGTTGCTTCACTTGCCTTGTCTAGATGTGACTGCTGCAAAATTGTATTCAGATTCCTCCAAACTGAGGATCAACAGCCCACAGTTTGCCTTATGTATGCCCAGGTTTCCCTGTATGTGGCCTCTTGAGGGCTTTGAATCTTTGCCTAGGATTTGTGGACCTCCAATATCCTGGCTCCTCTGACCAGGCCGCAGAGATGTCACAATTCTGGATGCATCCACAGCACTTGTGCAGACCATCGAAGAAGCACGTACACGCCAAGTTCAGGATGTTCAGGTCCTTATGGCACACATACTGAAATGGTGGGCTGTGCACATGCTCAAAATCTCCTGGGCTTGAGAAGCTTTTGACTTAATTGAACATGTGTTACAGGCCTGAGTTTTCTCAGAAACAGGTTATCTGTATTTCATGTGTGCAATGGCTCTGAGGTATCCCAGATGCATCAATTTCCCTGTGTTTGCATTATCTGGACAGAAATCCTGGACAGAAATATGGGAATCCTCCCTTTAATAGAAGCAGCACTAGGGAAAGAGGAAATGAGTATGACACTATATTAGCATGCAGTATATTTGCACTAAATTGGCTGTTATAATCTTTGTTGAAGTAATTATTCTTGTTCTGGCTGGGCATTACTTTATGCATTATAATGTTATTTTAATTCTGCAGGTTATATCAGATTGCTTTTATCTTTTTCCTGTTTCCTGTCTTTTTCCCACTTTCCAGCTGTGACATGTGTTGCAGTTTGATTGTCACCTCTCTGAAGTAGGAGATCATTGAATGTATGTCCCCTTTTCGCCTTCTAGGTGCCAGGCTGCTGACACAATGCAAGGTGAAAGACAGCATAAATAGGAAATATAATTTGTACTTCCTTATTAATACTGTATCTCTGCTATCATTTGTCACCTCCTTTGTTACTGTAAGTGCTGTGCAGAATCTCATTAGTGGTCATGCTTTCTGGTTTCTGTTCTCTGTTTTAAATCTGTTTCTCATTTCCTGGCTGTTAGTTTTTGCTTGAGGGTTGTTTTAATTTATAGTATTGTCATTCTGACTCATATTTGTGGTGTGAGATGATCATCTGTGTGCATTTCTAAGGCTTCTTGTAGCTTTCCACATTCATGTAATTCTGTCTTTCAAGGTCTCCCAAGTTAATGTTATTTTGCATAATGTCATTGTCGTCTGGATAAAAATTATTGCACTTTTAAGCATCAGTAAAAATTACTATGACCCAGTTTAAAGTATTTTGAGGTTTGTGCTTTAGAAGAAATTTTTTTACGCTGGGCTTCTTCCATGCCAGCAAATGAGCAATTATACAACTGCACAGATATTATTGAGGACCTTTCAAGAACATTTCATTGCAATCCACAGGCAATGCTTTTGCAGTGAGAGATCAGAACATTAGGTTCAGCCCAGACACAGAAATCAATGGCTGGTGGGTACTCTTCTGTATGGTGTCAAGAAATAGAGTGTTTGCCATAAAGTAAGATAAATTATTTTGAGAAACTGGTCCATACCTTCTTCTGTCTCATGGAAGTATAATTAAGTAGCAGCCATCTTCCATTTAAAAAGGAGAACTGTATTAGAGGGCTGCCAATTTCTAATATTAAAGAAATCATAAATTCCTCTTCCCAAGCACAGAAATGTCTTGAAGTCATGAGGTGTTATGAAACACTGGGGGGGGGAACAAGTATTCCTTATATGGTTTCAGATTTATATCCACATAATCATATTTTATTCTATAACTATGTTGGAGGAATGTTTACTCCAGTTTAATGATGTGACTACACTGTTACAAAAGCTCTGGATGTAAGAAAGAGTCCAATATTTTTAGGACTGCAGTAATTTGGCAATGCTGGCATTTCTGCTACTCTTTTTTCTTTTCTTCATGGGTTTAAGAAAATTTTGTTTCTGTCCTGGTTTTAGACAGTGCAGTCAATGAACTTAGTATTTTCTTGCACGTGTCCTCTTATCTTGGCTCTTTTCTCAGACAATAAAAAAATTTTCAGGATTTATATCCCAGATGTATTTCCAAAGAAGAGCATCTCAAATCAGCAACTTCAGGTGGCAATTTTCATGGCAATACAGGTAAATACAAAACTTGTCGCATGAGTAGCCTGAAGAGACGTACTAGAAGTACTCTTTTAAGGTTGATGTCTGAAATCATACAATGCACATATTTAAGTAAGGCTATTATAACTGTAACTTTGCTATCATTCATAAGTGTTCAGACAAAGGAATGCTAGGTTTGATGAGTGTTTCTGAACCCTGGGCTGATTTTACTTGGGTCTTAACTTTAAGAACTCTTGCTGAGAAATACAACTTCATTTGATTGGTCCAGGGAGTAGACAGTTTTTCAGGTGTTCATTTGGCCCCGTGAGCATGAATAAAAGAATACTGCATTACTTTTGAAAGTGATAAAATTGCCATTTTAGGTTTCATATACTTATTAAATAGTTCCTCTATGTTGATGTTCTTTGCTACTTTTCCTAATTATTTTCTAAGACCCAATATCTTCCACCTTAAAGAACTAATTCACTGCTTATCCACTTTGTTCTGATCTTCTATTCCTTTTACTCAAGTCTAGAATCTCCTACTTTTTCCTGCCTGAGGACACCGGACAGCCAAGGGGAGCACAGCAGATACACACAACTCCTTGTTTCATGGCAGAAACTTGAACCTGGCAGTCAGAAGTTAGCAGTGGCGAAGTGGAAGGGCTGTAGCTCAATTCTCTTCATAGTATTAGTAGTGTAAATCATGGAAAAATACAAGTGTGTTTGAGATGTATTCCTATTCAGTGTGGTCTTCTCCATCCCAGAGCACCTATTTTGGAGAAACTCCAGTGCAGGCTTAGGCATGACAAGGGCAGTTGAATTTTCTAGGGAGATGAATTGTGAAGATTTACCAGGTAGCTTTCCAGAGGCTAATGGCCTGTCCAAAATTTGGTGGAATTTTATGAGGAGAGCAAAGACATACTATTCCCCCAGTAGCTTTTAAGCCCATGCTCCAAAATGTGGGGTTCTCTGAGACACCAAAAGAAAAGCTGCCAGAAATTTTAATGTAAGGAAAGTGAAACTGTGTAACCACTAATCTCAGGAAAAGGGAGCAGGAAGTGGCATTGTGTTTGTTTGTTTTTTCCCCTGGTGTTTGCTCCCCTATCTTTTCCACAAAACAAACAAATAAATAAAAATCTGAAGACAGAATGGCAACATGGGAAGTATCATTCTGATTGCTTGAAGATTAATAGTTGTAAACAACTGGAAAACAGCAGTGTCTGATTTCCTTGGCAATAGTAGAAGAAACTGTTCAGCATATAACTCTATATTTATCTATTTTACTCCATCTGATGAAGATACTAGGTGAAAATGTGGTCTCCCTGATAACAGTGGAACTTTGATATTGAAGTAGAATTCCATTCTTTATCGAGAGAAATTGCTACTTCATATCTAAATGTTGGTTGTAGAAACTGATGTGACTAATTAACTCTACTCAGTGTCATAGGTATCTAAGGAGGCAGTCACAGCTGAACAGTAAACACTAACAAGAAATGTCAACTTGTTAAAATTAAAAACTTAAATGTTTTAGATCAAACAAGCCTAGACTGTGGTGACAGGTCATTGTAGCTAGGTAGCTCTTCAAACAAAGCCAGACAAGTTCAATTTTGTTAACAAATGATTTTACACCAAAGAAATTTGCAAAACATTGAGAACTCAGTCATCTTTTGATTTCAGTGGTTACTGGCTTTGGATATCTCACAAACTCAGGCCAATGCAACCCAATAAAGTAATCCTTTAGTTGTATTGATTGATAGATTCATAAATAAGGATTAGACAGAGCAATATTTGAAATTATGAAACCCATGAGAATACAGATGTAAAGGCATGAAATTATCTAATTAAAAAGGGGAAAAAATGGGTCTCCACTGCTGACACTCTCTCTGCTGACTTGCACAGCTAAGAAAATTTGCTGCATGAGATAGCAAGCCATAGTGAAACCTGCTAATCAGAAATCCTGGAAACCCTCAATTCTGGAGTCATCTGCGGAGTCACTTGGACAGTCTGACAGCAGGAGCTCAGGCATAGAAAGGGCAGATTTATTCCAGAAGTCACAAAAGGGTTCTCAGGGAATAACAGAGTTACTGACCAAAGAAAATACTCAGTTCATATGTGCTCTTCAGAGGGTTGTTTCTCCTCCTGGCTGGATATGTTTTATTGCAGGTATCTGGCAATTCTGCTGTAATGACAGTGATACAGTGCTGAAGCAAAAAATGAAAAACTATTAAAGGGATGACAGACTAAAAAACTTGATCAGGACCATGCATTAAAAGGCAGTTAGAAGAGAAGAAATAATCCCAAGAAAGACTATTTTCAAAATTCATTTAAAAATCTAATATTAAACTGTCAACAAGAGAATTCATATTCATTTCTGCTGTGGGTACCCTCAAAGAAAAGAGTCTGACCTATTCCTTTTTTTTTTTTTTTTTTTTTTTTGGAACTACTGAGCATTTACTTCTCCTGCCGACTTTAAATAGAAGCCTTGGGGACTCCATGCTGCTAAGAATAAGGCCTGTGATCATTAGCTGAAGGACCTGGTCATGAAAAGAATACTTATCTGAGTCTTAGGGCCTCTTCGCATGGGGTTTTTCTTGGAAGAGAAAGAAAATAAATGAGAAAAGAGACAGTCCAGATGCAAAATTTTTACTACTTCATCAGTCTCTGACTAGAACTGAAGGTTTCAATGACCATCTTTCTAATCACTTCTTTCCAGCCTTTCTTTTCTTATCTTCTCCACCTGAGACACATTCTATATCTCTCTCTTTGCTCTTTTCTTTACTTCCCTGACTTTTCTACCACTGTTTCCCTATCTCTTCCTGCACCTCTGACAAGAACAAAGGAGGGGGAAAATGCCTAACAAAACCTCACATGCCCTGGGAACTACAGTTATATTTTCTGCCGTTGCATTGCTAACTATTCTGGACATGATGATGGGGAGAATCTAACCTTGTATCTGTCATGTTAACACAGATCAGAGGCCTGCTGGAGAGGCACATCTAGTGCTAGACGTTTATGTGCTGCTTAGCACAAAGGGAGTCACACACATAGTTGGTTGTTCATTAGGTATTATCACAACAACCATAATTAAAACCATTATGAATCAGTTGACCATAATTTTTTGGCTTCTGAAGCTTGCAGAGCCGAGTGCATTCAAAATTCACAAAATGAATTATTAAATTGGTCTGTGATTACTTTGAATTTGTAATTTCTTTCTAAGACATGAAGATTTAAATAATCCATTTAGTCATCATTGTTACATATTAATTCACTGTTTGCATAGACTCTAGGCAGGCTACCATGTTAGGGTCATTTTAACTACTGTTTTCATTAACAATTATTATATCTGCTCCTGGAGTGTATGCAAATGAAGGTTAGTATGAATTTGTCAGAATTATCTTAACTTCACTCCATTTGTCATGCATAGCGGTTTTGTACCTAGTTCACTGTTTTGGGAAAGCTTTTCTGCACTTGTCTCTTTAATTACACTTTGCATGCAGGGCTGGTGGTTTCTGCACTATAGCCCATGCTTCCCATGGAGGTTTTGTTTGCTCACAAAATTGCCTCTGATGATAACACTGCACTTCAATGCCTGCATGTGTATTCTTTCGTGTCATTGTGTACTACACATGCATGTACCATACATTACTATGTCCCTTTAAAAAAACAGTATTATTTATTATGATAATACATAGTCTAAAATTCACTGCATAAAGCTGAGGGGCAGAAAATGTTCTCTTCCCAGAGAATGGCAGTCTTGATATAGAAGTAAGCAATTCTCAATGGACTTTTTATTCTTTTTTACATAAATGCATGCTAGGGAAATGTTAATTAGAGCAACATAGTTGTTCCTTGTAGCTACCAAAAAATACTAGAAATCATCTTATGTTTTGTTGCACACATGGAAATTTGTAGCTGGTGTACTGCTTAACAGGCTTTAGGAAGGCTGGTGATAGCACAGTGACACAGCCTGTGATGTTAGTTTCTGTGCTTCCTCCTTTTCTTCCTCACTGCTGGCTTCATGGAATATAAGGAAAACATCAAATTTTACCCTAGTTATAGTGTTCCAGGTTCTTTACCTTCTCATTCCCTCTCCATCTCCTGATGAAAAACGGTAGGCTGACACTAAGGCAAAGAGGTCATTACGGTGGCAGAAATGTCAATACATCTGACTTCTTAATGACAGATCTCAAATGCTGCATCTTTATTTCAGGCTTTTACAACCAGTAACTTCACTGATGTTAATTCTAATTTGTTTATACAAATATAAGTTAAATCAGAGTAATAAATTCCTCCATATACTTGTCATACGGCACTGGGAAAGACAAGTGAAAATCAATCCATAACCTTTTAATAGAATAAGAGAAGAGGATGCAAGTTTGAAGAAAATCAGCAAAACATCAGTGAAAGCAAGCAAGCACATCTGTGCTGTTTGGGGATTTCATTTATTTCCTGGTCTGCCTTGTGATGGAGGAATTCTGCTGCTTGGGAAGACACTGCACCTGAATGCAGCAAGGGGAGAGGAGGCCTTCCCTCCATCCACAGCCTCTTCAGGGATCCAGACTCTGTCAGGATTCTTCTGGTACACTCTCGAAGCAAACCTGGAATTTTCTTCCCACAAGATTACTTAAAAATTCTACTGTATAGATTGGCAAATTTCAACGTATATTATGTAGTAGGTGACTTAAAGTTGTTATTACTAAAACTAAGCAACCCAAACCATCTTCTTCATTTTGCTTTAAGATGTCCAAGTTTTAAAACAGTCAATGTTTTACGAGTTCATAATGGGCCAAGTTAAAAAAGCTTTATGCACTCAACAAAATCAAAGTGTTTCTAATGTAGTGTTCCATTAAGGTTGTGTTTTCCTACGGCTTTCACCTTCACAGCATCATACATTAAGAAAATATTTTCCAGAAGTAGAAAGAATTTCCTTCTGAAGTGCAATACATTTGAAAGCTACATCATCCAATCTGAAAATGTTCAGAACCATTTTTAAACAAATTAGAAGTCAAATTTCTTGTTGTTCAGTTTGAAGTCTTGAAACATCTTATTAGCAATACTGAAAGTAGTCTCATAGAGACTTACCTTCAATCTCATAAAGTGTCAGTTCGAAGCCTGATTTTTTTCATTTTGGTTTCTTTTTTATCAGTAGAGGGTGTGGATTGCTTCATCTAAAAAGTAAAGCAAATAGAAGGTGTACACTGTTGCCTCTTTCTTGACTAGAAGACCTCAACACTTTCACACATGCATTTTGGCTTGACTGATAATGCATTTAAATGAACAGTTTAAAAAATCTGAAAAGCAAGTATTCATTTTTTAGTGAAATTCAGTGATGTTTAGTCATCTGCCTTTGAAAAGTCTTTTTCTAATAGTTCTACTATGATTTGAATGACAGATTATTTTTTTTCCTCGTAGGAAAGGCAACACCACAAATACAAAGGCTGTGTAAAGTGCTCACCTAAGAAAACTGCTGCCAGCTGATCTCTTTCCAACCACCCCATTTCCAGTCTTCTTACAGGCTAAAAGGAGAAAAACAATGGGTCTTGAAACACAGACAAATGTTAGTAAATTGAGCTGTTCCAATGCAAAACCAGGATTAATTTCACCTAACTTCAGGCAAGTAGACATGCCTCTAACACATCAGTTTGGAAGTACTCTCACTATAGCAAATGAAGAAAAGCAGCTCCTGGACAGTTCATCACACCACCTTGAGCTATGTCTGCATGGGAAAGTAGTGCAGGAGGAGGTTGTCCTGAGGACCCAGCAGAAACATCATGCATGGGGAAGAGGTTTTGGACTAGCCTGAGTCTAGTGAAGAGCCTATTTGCAGTTGAGTACATTAGATGCACACCTGGAAGGCAGTTTCCAGCTGTGTTTCATAGAATCTTAGAATGCCAAGTTGGAAGGGACCTCAAGGATCCAACCTTTCAAGGTAAAAAAAAATACAGTTTAAGTGAGATGGCCCAGCACCCTGTCAAGCTGAATCTTAAAACTGTCCAATGTAGGTGAATCCACCACTTCCCCTGGGAGACCATTCCAATGTTCAATTGTTCTCATGGTGAAAATTTTCTTCTGGACTCCAAGCAGTATCTCTCCAGGAGTAATTTGCAACCATTTCTCCTTGCTTTTTCCATGTGACTCCCTGTAAAAACGAAGTCTCCTTCCTCTTGGTAGCCACCCTTCAAGTACTGGTACATGGTAATAAGGTCTCCCCTAAGCCTTCTCTTCT
>JAVSBS010013861.1:0-14848 GCA_033124195.1 Coracias cyanogaster | reverse complement strand
ATGCATCCTACCAGCCTTCTTTGCCACTGCAGCGCACTGATCACTCATGTTGAGCCTGCTGTCCACCAAGACCCCCAGATCCCTTTCCACAGGGCTGCTCTCCAGCCGGGTGGATCCCGGTCTGAGCTGCATTCCTGGGTTATGTGTTCCCAGGTGCAAGACCTTACACTTGTCCCCACGTTTCATCAGGTTGCACTGTCCACGGCTGCTCCAAAACATCAACCAAGGAGTGCTCAATAGGAGCAGCGTCTCAAGGGCCTTTCTGACCTTGTGCTCCTGCGGGGTAAATTCCCACCCTTCCCCCCTGCCCAGGTACTTTTCTGTTTCCGTTTTAGAACATTCTTAAGAGGGTATCTTAAACTTGAGATCTGAATTTCAGACAGTTAAAATTAGATGTAAAATGTAGCTCTGAATTATGGAAGCCATTCTCAAATGTCATTGGTTCTGAGGAAGTTCATCTTCTCTGAAAGCATGTCTCATATCTAAAGAGCAGACAATGCTTCTTAAATAGCCATTTATCTGTCTTTCAATTTCAGAACAAAGAGGGGAAAAGAAATTACTCTGCCAGTAAAATAAATGTTCATAAAATAAATCACTTTTTACTTGCATTCTTCTGGTACATGTAATTTGTGACTCAGATTTTTTAAAAATTATCTTATAGACTACTGTATTTCATGAAGGACTCATCACCACAGGGATTCCTGAACATTATTTTTCCCCACAGCTGATCCCTTCTTACTAAGGAAGTTCCAGTGGGAACGTCTTCTCACTTGTACAAAATACTTCCCACCCATACTAGTGCTGTTTCTCTGCACCTGTTAGTGATTGCATGACAGCCTGGTGGTTTTTACAGTTGTTCATGTAAGGAAGCTACACATTAAGCATATGCTTCAAGTATTTTTTTTTTAATGTAATGTAGAAGCAGAAGATGAGAACTATCTCCCTTGAAATCACCTATGTCTCTGCAGAATGTCAGGTTTTCTGGGCAAGCACGACAGTCCACAAGCCAGCTCCAAAGGCCTGAGTCAGTGCTAAGTTATTATGGATGTGCTTATGTACTGTAGTGTGTAGAACTGTTTAGCCTCTTGTACTATGGATGGTGTTGTATTCTCTTACACTTTCTGTTTTTCTTTAATTCTCATCATGTCTATCAAGGGGGTTAGGGGATTTTTACACCTTTAAAAGTCTATGACTTTATATTTGGAAATGAGCATGCAGAGGACTGCCAAATCAATAGCAAAGGGCTGAATCTAGCAGCAAAATTCTGTGCCCAAAATGTTGACTGAGCCCTGCAAGAAACTGCGAAGTTTGGTTGTGTCCTAGGCTGCAGGGACCAGTGGCAGAGAGGAGGAGCAGAGCATCTGATTATCACTGAGGACACAATTCCTGGAAGAAGCCTTGGGGAAGTTTTCATCTTCTCTGAATTTAAAGATAAATAAACACGATACAATAACTAGTGGATAAGACTGAGTGTTTGAAGTTCAGGTCTCATTGTGTACACCTGCAGTTTTCAGAACAGTAGAGGAATTAGTATTTTTCAATTTGTGCAATAAGTAGCAAGGTTGTTTTGATTTTATAATACTTATTGTGGTTTTTTTATTTATTTTACTCTATTTCCCTGTTGAATCTGAGACATAAAAATTATTTTTTCTAAAAATCATCAAGATAAATTTTCAGTCTTACTAACTAGTGAGCTGAGATATTTATGCTAAAGGTTTTTCTTTGTCACCTTTCTCCTCTAAGAAATCCTATTCTGAATGGTGGAAAACCTCTGTAAAGGGTCAAAACACATTACAGTACAGTGCACAAGTTTCACCTCAGTTTCTTCATTCTTTTTAATTTTTTCCTTTCTCTTTTTCTTCCCAGTGCTACAAAAATTTTAATGTATCTGAAGCAGAAAAACTTATGAAGATGAGAAGTACACAATGCAAAAAAAGTAAAACAAATAGTGAGGAAAATCTTCTAAAAATGACCCTGCCCAGTGCTGGTCAGTGGATGGGAAGTTAGAGTAAAGGCACATGTTAAGCATTTAATGTAAATTTAAGATCCTAGTCTATGAACTGTAAAACCTCTGCATTTGTTAAAATACAGCAAATACAGAGAATGTTAAATGTGCTGCATTCGAAATTTACAGACTAAACCAAGACTTTGTCCTCAACCTTTTTTTAGTTGCATTTAACTGTCTTAATCTTTGCTGTACACACTGAAATCATGCATGCAAAGTCTTAAAAAATCTATTTTGACAGTTTTCCCTAATAGGCTTTAATCTGAAAATGTGGGTTTGTCATGGGAAAGAAGCTCTAGAAGAGTAAAACTGGGTTTATTTGCACCTGTAACTGAAACCTAGCTGTTTCAGTTTTTCATTTGTGAGGATTATTGTTAAGCTTACATCTTCTGACTTTCGGTGTCAAGTTGTATTAAAGTCAGTTCTGTGCATGTCGTACTTGCTGACTATAAATGCTTATAACTCGAAACATAGTGATCGTGCTTGCATCACACACAAACCACTCTCTTTTTAATCTTAGACTGATTCATTCACAATATTTTCAAATCCATTTTGAAGAACACTGACGTTTTTCAGATCACTTATTAAACACAGCAAGAAACTGGTTTCTCTCCTTCAAAGTATGCAGCGAGGTCTGCTTGAAGGAACCTGTTCAGAGGTAGTATGTGAGGAAAAAATTCTGCATGAATGCCTTCAGCTTGATAAGTGAAGAGGAAAGGGCTTATCTGGGGTAGGAGATAGTGGAAGACAGTGTGGCCTTGTTCTGTTTAGGAAAAAGACAGAGGTAAGAGATTCCCAAGGTAGTTTCCTGCAAGAAAGGAAGAAAAACCTTCAAATCTGTTTGCTCTCTTGGCTTTCCCTTTATAAGTATTTTTTTAATTTTGTAGGAATGTCCCTAATGAAAGGTAAAAATCTTTGAGACAAATCAGTTTGTCCTTTTTTACATAAGATAGGAGTTTGAATCAAATCCCAGACTTCGACACAAACTTTATTTACTGTTTAAGGTTCAACCCCTTCTCTCAGATTTACTTTTTTTTTTTCAATATAATAAAGCCTCTTTTTGCTGAAACACCCATTGGAACCTTGAGGGTGTTTCATTTTAGACAATGAATGTCCACAAATCAGCAATAACTTATTTTATATTTATTTAGCTATAAAAGCTTGTTTACCATGCAGTCAATACTTTTTTATATTTGGAATTTTCCACTGTTGCATAGATGTAGATTTGCTTTCTGGGATAGCTTTCTGTCAGTAATGTTTCTGCCAGTGATCATGCAGATTTATCACAACTATAGGTTTCTCAAAATCTTTGCTTTCTTGCTGCTTGGAATGTCTCTGATGTCAAAATTACTGCAGCAGCTGCAAACTGTGTGAGCCTCTGAAGTCACCTTCCACATTAGTGCATTGCGTCTGACATATCTGGACCTCTTAAGTATGTGAAACAGTCTATGCTACTGGAAATGGTCAGTAAGATAACAACTTAATGGTTTTATGTGGGCACAAGAAAGCTTTTGTAGAACTGATATATGCAACATTTTTTATGAGGAACAAAATTTTGTGATCCCAGGGGTGACAGGAAAGAGAATTTTAAAGCAAAGATGCTTCCAGCTCAATCCACTTTGACCCGTCAAACTCAGTAATATATCAGAAAGTTAATGTTGAACAATAAATTGCTTAGTGACATCCATGCTGGGATTATTTTTAGATTAATGAGAGATGGTTTGAATTACAGAAACCGGATCTAGAATGGACTTTAATAAGCAAAAATGTTGGTGGGTTTGCTAGCCAGGATTTTGGTTTGGACTGTTAAAAAGAGAAGCCATTTCTGAGTCCTGTTATTAAGTTCCTGCTTTACTTTCCCAGACACTGAAGAAGCTGTATTTTGGAGCCAAAATCCACTCAGCATCCTGGAATGGCTGCTGCCAAGGGCCTGGGTCTGCCTTCAGTCATTATTCCAGATAGTATCTGAAAAGGTTGGCAGCACTCGGGAGATCCTAAGCAAGTAGCAGTAGGCAACATGTTGCTTGGCTCCAGCTGCATCCCTGACCTGAGAGACTTCATCTTCTCGCATGGGGAATGGGATACTCCTTAGAGGAAGGCAAGGCTATAAAAGTCTGCCATTCTTCATGCCTTAGGTTTCTGTGGTGCAACTAATATTTTGCACAGCACACAGGGCCAGTAGTCCTGGCCAGGGTCAGTGTAATACCACGATTCAGCTGCAATAAAACTTGAGGGATAAGGCAGAGAAAATATGGCCCTGAGATTGCTGAGAAAAAAAATCAGCTTTGAAGGCTTATCCTGTTTTCAAAACAGAAGATACTTCAGAAGCAATGACAAAATATACTGCTGGAAAAAATTACATAAAACCTTGTCGCAATCCGCCCCCTAGATGTCCAGGGTCTGCTCATTTTAAAAAGCTTTTTGTATTTTCCAGCACAATTTGCATTAAAATAGCTCCTCTTAAAAAAAAAAAAAAAAAGGAAAAAAAAAGATATTTTTAACCTGTTTTTCAATCTGTTATTTTCAGTCTCTTTTTTTCTGGTGATCTCAGCAAATAAGTATTTACTGTGCTATGTCTGGATCTTTCTTGTTCAGCTTTTTTTTTATTACACACAACCCCCCTGATTAACCAATAGAACAGAAAATATAAACATCCCCTGAATGCTTCATTACTGGGTTAATTCAAACTCCCTCATTGGCAAGTTGCCTTAACCTGCCTGACAGTGCACTCAACTAGAGAAGGAGAGCGCCCGCCCTTCTGCAGACCCTGCTGTGAAAACAGTCTTTGGTAACAGAAGACAGAAACATCTTCAACCGTTGCAATTATTTGCTGATAGCTGTATGTCTGTGGCCTCAGAGTCATGGGGAAAGAATTAATGAGCATTATGGAGATAGCTTATGGTGAGGAAAGGACCACGTGTCTGTTACTGTGGGACTCTGGGAAGCTTAATTTCCCAACTGCTAGAAGAGTTATTGGAGAACTGTTCATTTTTTAGCTAGTCCCCAATGAAACCGAATTCCCCATTCATCTGCCACGTGGTGTTACAAGCCCAACCTGTATGATTCAGGGTTTTTTTCTGGATGAACTGCTGAGAGATTTCTCTCTTATGAATTAGATTTTATTGGGACTTTTATAATTGCCAGTGATTTGAATTCAATCCCCTACAGCTTCTTCTGTGAAGAATAATCAATAGAGCGAAATGATTCCTTTGTAGCACATTACTTATTCTTGAGGTTTATTCTTGCTTACACTTCTGCATGCTGTGGAT
The DNA here is from genome assembly GCA_033124195.1 of Coracias cyanogaster. Lineage (NCBI taxonomy): Eukaryota > Metazoa > Chordata > Aves > Coraciiformes > Coraciidae > Coracias > Coracias cyanogaster. The sequence continues at coordinate 9,574 of JAVSBS010013861.1, read as the reverse complement.
GGTTACAAGACAGATAGGGTAAAATCTTTAAATGTAATGAAGTGACAGAATTTCATTTAAGCTGGTTACATAGTAAAAAGTACAGGTTTTAAAGGCATTAATATCTGAGTTTGGTTTATAAAATTAAAAATAACTATATCACATTCTCTTCCTTTGGTTCGTGATCCTGTCTGTTGCTAAGAAACCCTTCCTCAGGTGGCTTTGAACCTTCTCAGCATTTTCTTCTGTAGCTATACTACCTTGTCAAGCCATAGGATACTGCTGCTGTGTTGCTGGAATTTATGTTCCTTGCTGAAAGTAATGAAACCATTGTGCAGATAAGTAGCTCATTCATTGGTATTTCAAAGCATTATGCTTTCCTCTTCACTATTTCTCATCTCATTTTTTTAAATTTTTATCATTTAAGGTTCTATGTAGTGAAAAAGTGTGCACAAGAGAAAGGCAGTCATGACATACCTGTATCTGATCTGGACCTTCCCTTTCTGTGGCTTGGGCTGGTGCCATAAACAAATATATCTCTTCATATCCCTAACTGTGTGCCTTCCATCAAGCTGTCTGTAGACTTCAACCCGACAGTCCTTGCTGAGAACCAAAATGTTTGGTGGGGTTTTTTCTTTCTCTTTTTCATGCCTCAAATACAGCATGTTTCAGGATGGCTGTGGTGACATAAGGAACAATCAGACTGTCAGAGGGAATGGTTTCTTTTAAATATTGTTTCACTGAATTTAAGTGCAACATGTTCAAACTGGTAGCTGTTGATTGACAGTCTCAGAAATAGGTTATGCTGAATGTTGCGTTATTAACTGCATATGGAATACTATATAAATGTAACCTATACATATTTAAATAGGTATGCATTTAGGTGAATGTGTAGTGTTCGTTTATTCAGAAAGTACATTCATAGAGTTTATAATACCATCATCACTTTAATTATCACTTTTTATCAATTTTAACATCTGATAAACATTGTAAAGTTCAGCACATATTGAGCTAGAAATACCTCTGAGAATGTATCTATGAATTACAAAGTTAAAGGTTGTTTTTCAAATTAGTGAACTTCACATCAGTTCCAAAAGAAAGCAGTCATGGAGGAAAAGCTCTCCGCTAGGAAAAATTAAATCAGCCAAGAACTAGATGATAATTTGAGAGGAAAATAAATCTGACCATTATACTATGAAGTTGCCTTATTAACTCTGCTAGCGTTCTGAGTTTTTCATTTTTCTTTCTCCATTGTCCCAATAGACGTCTTTTACTCCAGTGCTTTATACTTTAATATGCATGTATGTTTATATTGCCATATTTGTGATAAAAGCATATGCTTATCTAGCTATATTTGCATGTGAAGATTAACACTGGTATGTTTTGTATTTGTTAATATTAGGTAATATCCTCAGCAGGTGGAAAATGACATGGCTCCATTAGCTTCCATAGAGCTATGCCAGGTGATGATTTATTCCATTGTTTCATGTCACCTCAGTTTTGAGTACTTGCAAAAAACATACCTAACTGTGAACATGTTTTTCAAAAGTACAAAAAAAGGAATCAATATCTTAAAATAAAGATTTCTGAATACAACAAAGAAATCTCAAGACTGTAGTCCCTAATACTCTCTGCTCCTGCAAACTTTAAGTTACACAGCTTTGCTGTGTAGCATGATAGTTTTTTATTTGAAAGGTTAAGGCAGTCTTTAAAATGTGCTTAGCTTGCCATATTGTATTTTTATTTTCAGAGAGCTAATGCCAATAAAGAAAATAAATAAAAGTGTAGAACAAAGTTAGCTTGAATTTCCTGTGACCTTAGGTTGTTTGGTGAAAGTGCCTATGATTTAAAAATTGAATGACAGACAAATAATTTGGAGTTGCTCTTACAAGTATATATAATACTAGGAAAAGGTCAAAACTTCACAAAATTTAACCATGAAAGTCTCATTTCCTTCACATACAAAAGATTTCTGTGACAGGTAATTCAGTATCTACAAATATTCAAATTAAAAGACAGCTGAAGTTTAAAAATTGAGATTTTTCCTCTTGGGTGAGTAGCTAAAGAATATTGTTTAAAGGATGGAAAAGTCACTTAATCTGAGCAGTGGGATGAGGCATTGACTTCAGCCACAAAAACCATATCTGAAACCAAACTTTGCAAGAAGTCTGGATATTCAGGCTCAGCTAATTATTTAGACACACTCCCATGTCTCCAAATCCAGATGAATCATGTCCCAAAGCTTTTGAGAGCAAGGGAAAAAAGATGGAAGCAGAGCACAATCTGACTCAGCATTTTTTATTTTCTCTACCAACCAAGCATTTTGACAGAGCCGACAGTTCTTCTGTCCCATTCCATAAAGGTTTTCTATTAAAAGAAAAACATTTAGCAAATACTTGTCTTGTTTACCAGGGAGGAAATGTTTTAACATACTTCCCAGCTATTGCTTCTTTTTGCTGAAGTATGTGTTAATATTACACTCTACTTGATTAACTATTCACTATTTCTCAATAGGATTTTTTAAGACAGAAACACAGTTGAGGTAGGAACACACATCAGGAGATTATCTGCTCCAAGCCCCTGCTCAGAGTAGGATCAGCCAGAGCAAGTTGCTCAGGGATGTGTCCAATCAAGTTTTGAGTATCCCCAGGGATGGAGAATCCACAGTTTCTCCAGGCAACATTTCCAGTGTTTGACCACCTTGTACTGTCTGTTTGAGATGGAGATAATTTTCCCCACGGCAGCTCTCATAGTGCTGTGCTTTGCATTGGGAGCTAGAAAGGTAAAACACCCATGTTTTGGCTGCTGCTGAGCAGTTTTTGCACAGCATCAAGGCTGTCTCTCTGATATTTCACGTCCCTCAACCAAAAAGGCCAATAGCCATAGGATGGGCAAGATCTCAGAAACGAACAGCCAAGACAGTAGAGTGTCTCTGCTTGTGAACTCCTTGATCACCTATGTGAGGAAGTGATCATCAATGCACTCCAGAAGGCTCCTGGCTTGCTTGTGCTCTGCTGTGCTGCTCTTCCATTGTTTTGAAATTATTTTAAATTATGTGCTTCAGTTAACAAGACTTATTTAAATAATTGAAAGGCTTAAAATATTTTTTAAAAAATTGAAGATTAAATCAATAGTGAGAAATCACTATGATTTGATTTCTTAAGTGAGAAAGTAGAACACAAATCTGACCCATCTGTGTGTCAGAATATGTTTTAGGGTTGGGGGGGTTTTATATAATTGTGATGGGATATTTTGGCTTTTAAAGCCATGACAATGAATCCTTCTAATATTTCTGGAATTTGCTTTTTATAAATTATTTCAGGGCAGGAGCTGAGTACGAATGGGGAGAAAATTGTTTCAGAGAAGTAGTAGGGGAGCAATAAGAAGCCTGGGTGTCTGAAGGTCAAACCACAGGTTCAGGTCATGGGTGGGCCAGCTTTCTGCTCTCCATGGTCTTCTCAGGGAAGAAATTATCCCCATTTCAGTTCTTTCCTACCCATTCTCTCAATAAATCCACAAAAGCCAGATTCTCAAGGAGTATAACCAGAAAGCTCAGGATTAGGACAAGCCCAAAAGGGAAATAGTGTCCTCTACAGTCTTGCCTTTTCCCAGACTGGGAGAGGTCAAGTAAGATGCAGCCACTGTCAGGTTCTGTACTAAACTTTCTGTTATTATATTTAACTTTTTTAGTGGCTTTGAGACAGAACCATCTGAGGAAGACCTGAACAAATTTTGATGAAGATCGAGTTATAGCAAGACTTTCTGAAAAGATTAACAGAAGCCTGCAGGAAGGATAGAGTTTACTTTCTATTTACATGCAATTGAAAAGCTCATTGTGTGGAGTGCTACAATAATTCATTTGCAGGCATAAGGATTTATGTAAAAAGACTTCCTTGGTTTTGGAAGCAGGTTTCTTTTTAACACAAATTATTTTCCCCTTAGAGTAAGAGTTGCATTTCAAATCAGGAAGATACCAGTGAGAACAGAAATGAAGATTGTAATATTAAAAATGGCATATAAAAGTAATGGTAAAACAGTTTCAATGCAGAACAAACAAATTAAAAGAAGCTAGAGATTTTGCAAGGACATAGGTCTGTGAATAACTTTTTTTTTTTTTTTTTTTTTTGATAGAACTGTTGCCAAAAACAACAAGAAGTTCTGGAAAAGCCTTGTTAAATCATTTATCCCATTCCTCAGACCCCTGCCAGTGCAGGATTATTCCTCAGAGTGCATTCTCCACTGTCTTGTCCAAGTTCAGTTGCATATGACTCAGGCAATGGGTTTCCACCACTTCTCTTGGGAGACATTTCTACAGTCTAACAGATGTCATTATTAGGAAATTTTGTTAAATGTTCTTTCAGTCAGTTTTAACCCATTAATTTTACCAACATGCTACTGGATCACCATAACCAGCACACCTTTCTTGCTAGTTTTCCAGTCTTTAGTTATTTGTAGGTGGCCACATCACCTTCTCTTTCCTTCTAGTCCACTGATCTTAGGTTGCATACCAGTGTTAAGATTCTCTCTTTGTTAACTGCTTTTTATAGAATAGTTTCTGCAGTAATTTTCACTGTTGTACTATGAATTATGGCCAGTTTGTTGACTTTCCTTGATATTCTAGTTCCTTTCCTTTCCATTTCTGTTCTTGTCTCATTTCACCTGAAAGGGACTAGTATCAGATTTCAATTACAGCAACAAGTATTTCTGATTGGCTCAGTCAACACTTCTCTTTCCTGCTGAAGAGGGCTATTAAGACATCTATAATATCTTCTGAAAGGCAGAGCTAGGTTGGCATTTTTCTTGCAAAATGTTCTATGCTGTTGGCAGAAATAAGGGTTATTATTAAAAATAAAATGTCATTTGATATTTTACATTTCTTATTTTCACATTTCAAGCGCTTTTAATTATTTTCTGTTGCAGGAGACATTAAAACTATTAATAAAACCTTATTTCTACCTGGATCGAAAATGTTCCCTCCTCATTTAATTATCTGCTACCAGTGTTCAGCCAATCCCACCAGGGAACTCTCCTGCGGTCTTTGTCAGGCTTGGAGGGATAGGAAGGGATCCTATTAGTTTGGCAGTCATTTGTTTCTTCTGTGTTTTATAATATGCTGCAATAGAATACTTTCAGGCGATGTGTCCAGAAGGATGGCTCAGGTTTTCTCTGCAGCTGTCTGTCCAAAGGCCTTTTGGATGTACCAAAAATGAACTCCATTGGGTTCAGGATACAGCAGCCAATTTAGCCACTGTAGAGAAGCTGTATGACTTACACTTTCAAAGAGTTTTCTCATTAACCCCTTAGAAATTATATTTATGTGGCATCTCTTAATGAACTATTGTCCTCTGATTCTTCTTTCACCTACCGTCTTGACATACACAGACTGTTCCTCAGCACCTCTCCTATGAAAGACATTTTGTCACTTTGTAAGAAGCTGTGAAAAGATAGATTAAGTTTAAAATAAAAATATGTTTGATTTTGGAGTTCTTATGTGTAAAAAGTAATAATTTGAATTTCTGCATCTTTCAGATGCAATACATAATGAAACATAATTCCATGTACAATTAATTCATTATTGAATTTTTTAAAATGTGGGGATTTTGCTTTTAATGGAGAGAAATAGAGAATAACAAAGCCTTATTTTCTGCATATGCTAGGCTGTGTTAATTAGGTAGACACATTCTAATACTTACAGAGCTTTTTTTTTTTTTTTTTTACTGTAAAGGGCTGTACTGGAAACAGAGGAGCCAAGCAAAGGAGAAATAACAGCATGCCACAGCTTCACAAAAATGCAAAGAAATAATACTTGAATTATGGCATTTGGGTGGAGAATGTAATCACTACTGTTTCACCTCGTATTTGAAAACATTGCCATGCAGTGATTACCAACAAAACTCAAGAGTCATTGAGAAGAAAAACCTGCTCCATTATCTAATTTATGAACTATGCCTTGTTATCCACAGAGACAATGCTTTCCATATACTGCACCTATCTTTTGCTCCTGGCTGCTACCTGTCCTTTCATAAACATTAAAGCTCTATTAACTTCACATATATTTCTTCCTTATGAGCTCCTGCAAAGGGGAACGGAGTGATCATGAATAGGAGATGACCTGCTAATAGAGTATGTGAAGTTGTCTTGCTATTGAAATATGAGATTCAGTCTGAACATTAAGAGGTTATTTTCTAGTGTTTTCTCTCATAACAAATATTTGTCATTTTCCATAAGTTTTTGTGTATATGCTTATTTCTAAATTTTTCAACCAAGGGAACTTCTAACAGTTTCATTGAAGGATTTTTCTATAACTCAGTGAACTTCAGGTGCTCATTCTTAATTTTATCCCATTCTAATTTACAAGTTCCTTTTGAAGTCCTCATTCCTTACTTCCTTTTCTCCTTTTTGCTTCTGTTATTATTTAAATATGTGTTGTCGCTGGGTTTTATTCCTTGTCCTATCTTGTCTTCAATTCCTAACTCTGTGTTAGTTCATTATATACAGGAGCAAACAACTGACTCTTCCAGTCTTGCTTCATTACAAAGCTTGAATGGAAGGTAAAACAGTATTAGTCCAGCCAAATACTTGTCCCACTTACACCTAGACTGTGCTTTTTCTAGAATGCAGTACACATCTTACTTTACATGCTTGCAAATTTACAGTATCCTGATATCCCTCAGCACTAATTCTGCATCTTGACCTTTCTGCCTGCCAAGGACCCTGTGGACTGAGGACCCTGGGGACCTCAGAAGGGGACTGTAAGGTTTTTGGGGCAATGTCCTTCTCTTTTGTTTAACTATAGTACTAAGCACACCCACAGTACTTTAAAAGCAGAAATAAAATGTTGTGAATCCTTAATCAGAATGGCTAATCACAGCTTTTAAATGTGTTTATACAGAAATACTAGGCCACATTCCACAGTAATTTAAAACTCTTACTGCCTCACCATTTTTAACAGAAATAGGCGAGAGTAGGGTAAGAATAAAATGGTCTGGGATTTATCTCCAGAGAAAAAAATCCAGCTCCAGCACTTGAAGCTATCCTATAAAACACTTGTTGAGTTAGGACTCAAAATTTACTGAAGTTTTACATTGTAAAAACTACAAACAAGTAGAAATGCTAGAACACAGAAGCAGTTTTTCACAGATGTCAGTCTCAAAAGCAGTATCACTGACACGGTCACTGAAAAATGTGTCAAAATGAACAACAGGTGAAAAAGAGCATCTGTGGTTTGACAAAGTATTTGCCTAATCAAGTCAAAGATGGAAGCTATTTCAATTGCTGCTTATTATGATGACACATGTGAATTCCATGGATGCTAACGACCCAGAGCAGATCCTATTTTTATTAGGCATTCTACAAACTTTTAGAAAGACACTGAAAGAATAAGCTTCACCAATCATGTATAATTGCAGGAAAGGAAAAAAATATGTCCCTGGACTATTTGCAATCATGTCATATGATTACCTAGGCTGCAGTACACTCCCTCTGATAGTTTGGACTCGACTAATCTTCCTAAGTCTACAGTTTACTGGAGTAATAATTCAGTCATACCAGTATGTTACAAAATATGGTCTTTAATTTATTCTCCTTATCAGTTATTTTGAATTATCTTGCCCTCTCCTCTCCCTGGAATTTGAAATGGGCTCCCATAAAAGCAGTAAGCTACTGGAATATGTCACTCCTAGAAACTTTAAAACAAGTGATTCCAGTATTACTATCTTGTGAAGATATGTGGGTGATGTGGAAGGAAATTATCCTGGGATCTAAATCTTGGTGAAAATGCTATTTTAAAGGAGTTATGAATGACAAGGTGTTACAGTATTTGCTCTATTCAAGGGAAAACAGTAGTGGTTTAACTTCAGTCTCATTATTTCTAGTTTCTTATGCAAAGAAACATAGTTTTATGGAATGTTTGCAGGTTTTTGAAATTATTTTTCTCATGTAATTGAGCACCCCTCTTTTTCATCCCACTGCTATGTTTGCATTACTGTATCTGGCACAATTCCTTATGGCCCAGCTCAGCCTTCAGATACAGTGAAGCCAGATACAGTACAGATGCCAGCGAAGTCACTGGGAGAGTGGGTTTGGGGCCTTAACACAAACAAATATGTTATAAAATTTTTAAATTGTATTGTATTATATATTAATTATATATTTATTCTAGATCTTTTTTTTTTTCAGAAAACGTTTACAAGTGAAGTCACATTGTATCTGATTAGCCGAATTATAAATATGAAATATAACTGGATTGGAATTAGGACAAAGGGAGTAAAAGTGCCTTTAGAAATTCAACCAAATTTATGCTTTTGTATGTGGAGTATCATTTAGCTTTAAAATTTGTGGTACATGTAATAAATCAAATTAAATTTTCAAAGACTCCTTTGTTTAGCATCAGTTTTTAAATACAGCATAAGCTGTCTCTTCCTCTACCTATAAAAAATTGAAATTATTCATGTTACCTGTAGTCAGTGACCTCTAGATGAACCTTCACAAACCACAGATGACCTGCTACAGCATAAATAACAGTCCATTACAAGGCTGTGTGCAGATGTGTCTAAATTAATCTTTCAAAACTGTAATTACAAGTAATGTTACATTTAATTTGACTGCATCAGAAGATTTGTTGATAAATAAGACATTTTGATCAGTGTGAGAAAAACCCTTAAATTAGAGCTTTCTGATATTAGAGAATCAAAAGCTTTATAAGTGATCTTATTTATATGCTTTGGGCTTGATTCTCAAAGCAATTCTCTGGCCCTCATCTCTAGTATGTCTATTTTAAGTTACTGTCACTAAATTCTTCTTTTTTTCATTACCTGCAATACTAATATATTCCCAGAGGTTCAAATAACTTTCCCCTTCATGCCACTTAATTCCTTTAAAGATGTTTCTCCTTTATGACTTAAATTCTGCAGTTTTCTTAATTAGATCCTGAAAAAAGAAAGTAAATAAAATCCCTTCTATGTTTACTTTCTCTATAGGTTGAAAGGAAGTTTGATTGTTTTCATTTCTTTTTCTTTAATGTATGTGAAAATAACTCCACAGAGCTATGAAACTGGCAATACTATGGACCTTTATGGACTGACTGGAGGCTTCTGGAGGAAGGAAAATACTACCAAACTTAGATGTGATTGTGTTGCAGCTGTATTCAGAGAAAATAAAAATTATTTTGATTTACTGATAAATAACAAATTAGGTTATATAAAATTAGGAATCAGCTATTGGAACCTAATGATATTACTCCTGAAACAATTTCTTGCATTCATATTTCAACCATTTATGATGATGTGGACCCCCTTCACACTGCCTCAGGGAGTAGCTATGTTCAAGGCTACAAAATATGAGTGGGGTTGTGTTTATGTCCCTGCCTCCTCAGTTTCCAGTACTGTTGCATCTAAATTTCTTAGCATATATTTCTTCTGTAACCTCCCCTAGGTGAACCTGCTTTGGCAGGAGGGGGTTGTACGAGATGATCCTCAGAAGTCCCCTCCAGCCCCTACCATCCTGTGGTTCTATGATATGCATGTCTCTGCCTCTCATAGGCCTCTTCACTATAGTTTGTCCTTTGACTTCCCAATACAGAGCCTGGAAGGTAAAC
>JAVSBS010013859.1:8110-31224 GCA_033124195.1 Coracias cyanogaster | reverse complement strand
ATTATCCTCATGTTGATGCCAAAGCCAAAAATGCTGCTGTTCTAAAAAAGCAGAACCAAAAGAGGAGAAGCTGTGCAGCTAGAATCTGTTTACATCTGGAGTATAATGAAAGAGATGGTGAACACCACAAAGTAGATGGGATGAAAGAAGCAAAATTAACATGTATCTTCTTCAAGTGATCAAAACCAAAGTCGATGGCACTGAAGCACCTGAATATCTTTACTGCCTTAAGTACAGTAATGCTAAATAAAACTTTGCAAAGGTAATTTAGGTAGCTGGGAAACCAGAGTGCTTTCTGGCTTGGAAGGAATACATGGATTTTACATAACCTCTGTTCTTCCCACTATCTTAAAGATGAAGATTAGATACTTGTCAGAGATCTGATTTCAAAGAATTTCTGAGGCATTTTTATTGCACTACTTTTTAAAGAGGTGGGGCTGCTAGTGGTTTTATAATGGAAACATTTGCTATTTACAGGCTTTTATTTAATTACTTAATTGCTGCTTCAGAATGCAACGGACTGGAACATGAGCCAAGAGTCATTTTTCTCAAAGAAAATATTTATTAAAAATAAAAGCAAACTTTCACCACCCTCTCATGCAAGCTGGAAATTGAAGCAGAGCTGAGCCACAAGTAAACTGCTGAGCCACACTGGAACAAGAAAAGAAGATGCTTCTGTGAGTTTCCACCCTGTCTCCAACAACCCATCCTTAATTTTACTGACTTTGTAGGAAGAAATATCAACCATTTCCTACCTCTTCAAGAACACCCATTAATACAGACTTTAAGTTCCTTAGGGAAAACATACTTTCACTTAATGGTTAAGATCAGGTCAGGAAAGGATTTATGGTGTTGCTTAAAGAACATACACACTTAGGGAAATTCAGAAAGAAAGTGGGTGCTGTGCCTAACTTCTTTTGATTACGTTATCTTACTAAGTGCCTTGCCTATCAAAACGACATACCTAAATACACATGTAACTTCAGCATGCAGATGCAGTAGTAGTCTGGTGATCATCAGCTAACAACAACAAAAAAATCATATAAATCAAGTTTTCAATGCAGGATAATAATTTCTAAGGCTCAAACAGCATTGTCTAAAAAAAGTCTTCTCTGTTCAGATTCCTAGCTTGACAGTTTACAGCTGCCTCTACATATTAGAGATAACAGGAGGGGAAAATAGATTTATGGAAATCAGACACATTATAGAGATGGAGCTATCTTATTTCACAAGGCTACCTCGCTAGATGATCCTTTCTTGGCTCATGCATGTGAACATCCAGCCATAATGGACCTGATTTTGAATTTCTCACATCCTCAGCTGGCATTGAGCTGAAGAATACAGGTGATTCCCAATAGGTTGTTCATTGCTTCTCTTCTTTGGAGAACTTGATTTTCAAAAACTTATAGAGGGTTTATCTTCAAGCATGGGAAGCAGAGGTAGTGTGCCCACTGATTATTAAAGAAGTATTTAACACACCAATACAAAATGTTCTGATAATATATTAAGGACTATACCGCACATCTTTGCTAAAATGGATTCTAGGAGTGAACAAACTGACATTTGAAGAGCCTAGTGGGTCATCTAACCCATCTGTGGAACATGCAAAATTAATAAGTATGGGCCCTTGGATATATCCTGAGAATAAGCTGAAGAACAATAAATAATTTATGGTCCATTTGTAGTTGCAGGTCTTCCATTCTAACACGTTTATTTAGAAAAGGAGCAGAACTGAGTAGTGAAAGAAGCACAATAAGAACAGCAGCAAAAAGCTCCTCTTCAATGTTACCTTTGGACACAACTGTCTGTGCTGAGCTCCGCATAACTCAGCCAATTCTCACTCTTGCACATTCAGGCATGAAGTTTAAATTCTCAATAGACTATTATAAGCTCTCACTGAAGCTGGTGTAAATCCAGAGTAGCTCCAGTGATGGCAGTGAATAAAGTTACTCTGAATTCACTGCTGTGTAAGTAGGAGTGGATTCTGATCTCATCCACTTAATTCTTTCTGTAAATTACTAGGCCAGATCCTGACGGCCTCACATAGGCAAAAACTCCTGTTTGTCTTCAGCAGAAATTCTGACGGAGCAAACAGTCCTAGGTTGCCCTTTAATCTCTTCTTATTTTTATAGCTTAGCCATGCACTCCTAACAACTCCCTGTATGAGCTAGTCACTCGTTTTAGAGACCATAGCAACAAGAACTGAGGATGTAACACTGGAGATTATTAAAGTAATTTTCAAGCTGTGTTTCCACCAAGAGAGCAGAGGTGCTAGATAGGCCAGTACTTTCTATGTCACCATCCCACAGCTCCCTGAAGAGCTGGAAAATTTCCTGATTGGTATCAGAGCTATCCCCACCTCAGAAAAACTCACCCTTCATTTCTTCTTCTTCATTAATCTTCATCTCTGAAAATCTTATCCAGGTGTGCTACATTACCACTGCTGTGGCAGAGCAATGCAAACATTGGCAACCTAAAATCCAATTTTTCCAACAGAGCTTGTCTGCAGCAAGCTAATGGGCTACAAAACTCCAGCATGTCCTGAGCCCCTGGCATCAGTGAGTAATGTCACCTAACTGCATCCCTCAGAAGCATTTTCCTTTTGGAAGAAAGCTCTAAATTGCACGGCATCTGAAATGAAATAGTAAACTCTTTGGGCTAGCACTCTGAAGTGCTATTACAATTGCAGGTGCTGCAAAATAGATGTTTCACACAGTAAAATAATTCTTTTCATGAGAGTTTTATGTTAATTTCTTCCACTTCATTGCTATCTACAGGAGGATCTCTTTCATTAATTTTATAACAATAGACTTATTGCTCTATGTTTTTATTAGATCTAAAACCAGTATTAAATGAAAGATGTTTACAGTTTCACCGTACAGAAAATGGAAAGAAAGACTTGAAACGAATACAAAGAAATGATACAAAATCTAGCTAATTACTATCTGTAAAACATGTAGGTTTGCAACAAGAAAGTAGCGCAGGGAGTAGTGAATCAAAGCTAGATAAAATACCCTGCATGCAGCATTATAACTATCTGAAAAACAGACAAACGAAGGATACTACCAATTTGCCACAATAATGTGTCTTTCTAATGCACTGAAAAATTTTACTTAAAGAAACAAAAAATTATTCCTACAGATGGGCCTGCAGCTCTGTTCAGATTCTCACAGCATGTGTAAATGAATTGACCAGCTAAAATCCCACTGTGACTGGGGATTTAGGGAGACATGGCATAGTCACTCTTTTTCCTTGCCTAAATCGTGGTAATTTAGTGTTGGAAAAATGCTTCTGTGTCCTGAAGTCCATTGCTGTAATGATTGATGATTACAGAATTGTTGATTGCAACATCTTGAATGTTTTGTTATGTTCAGTTTTAAATGTCTTTGAACTAAAGGGTCAAAGAAAGTTTTCTGTCATCTCATGCACCCAAGCCTTAGATCTGTGGTAAGACAATCCCCAGCTCTTACACAAATGAACGTATATGATGCTGAAGAAGACAGGGCAGATCAGAGAAGCAATTTCACATGTCAGGGTGTATCCAGGCTATCGGACACGAGGCCTTTTCCAATGGGACCATCATCAAAATGTTTGGAGTGATGCCATTTCTGTGTAGACATCTGTGATTGTCTTATTATCAAGTGGTGCTCCTAATTTTGTACACAGGGGTAGGTTATGGCATGACAGTGGCCACTCCTGTAATTTTCAACTGTACCTGGGGCCGTAGCATCGTAACGCTGGCTGAATTTTGCCTATCCCTCTTGAGCAAGCTAAGTGCCAGCAGCCAACGCCTGCAGCCAGAACTGCCTGCAAAGATCCCAGAGCATGACAGTTCATAGCAAGGACAAATGCACCCTCTGGAATTCCATTGATGTTGCTTAAGTATTGCTTAATCAAAAGAAGCTATTCCTTAAAGAAAATTTTGCCACTTTTTCTTTGCTTTTGAAGCTTCAGCTGGAGATGATTTTGTTCAACTATCTTCATCAATTATTCAGTGATACAAAGGGCAAGTAAGTCTAGAAGGGACTTGCTGAATTCTTTCTTTGTCTTCCTACTGAGGAAAACCCTTTTCCAAAACAATATAAAGGTTTGCTGCGCTAGTTTAGACTGTTTCGCAATGCCAGGCTTAAGCTGGTGTTAGCAGCAGGTGACAACAGCCATTGCGAAAACCTCTTGTATTTCCTTTAAAAAGTCTTCACTTCTGGACAAAGATTTAAGATTTGCAATTTAACTGCAATGTTACTTAATCTTTCTAAGTGACTTAGCTGAAGTAAGAGGTGATGCCTTTACAACTGCAGCCTTGAAACAACTGGCTTTTGCAAAGCAGAGACAAAGAAGCTGATGCTTGTCTAAAAAGTTCTGGATTTTTTTTTTATTATTTTGCTTATGAATTTAATCATTTTTTATTAACTCTGGATGACAGAAAAGATAGAGGTAGCTTTTTAATACCAACACAAGAAGAATACACTTTCAGGGTGGTGGTCTAATTTTATTTCTTGACATGCATTTTATTTAGGGAATGATATATATCTAGCCCGCTCAGCACCTGCTGTCTTCAGACACACCAGCCATTTATGTCAATAATTTAGGGTTCCCCTTTAGGCTCTGAAGAGCAGTTCTTCCACTTGAGAATCCCCTTCTGCACTCATTCAGTTTTTATCAGATTCTCATCTCAAACTCCTACTGCAGACGGAAGTGCTGGAGAGGCCAAGAAATAAGGAACAGGCTGCTTTCTGTGCAGGTGAGATATCCCAAGGAGCTCTAGCTCTGGAATTCAGGCTCTAGAAATGCATCCTTCCTTTAATTTCACATCATATGTTCCTATTTGTTTAACGACATGTTCAAAATTCCGTTGGACGAGCAGAGCAGCTGGCTTTGCCACAGTATAAGCATTGTGAAGATCTACACAAACCAGCAGCAAAGACTTCTGAAGTCACATAAAACTATGTGTAACAAGCTTGTTCAAAACAAAGACCATATATTTTTTCTTTATGGAATTTTAGGGGGAAATTCTTCCAATATTAAACTGAAAACTACTTTATAAGATTTTTTTCAACTTAACAAACCAATGCACATTCAACTACAATTTAAATAAGAATAGCTTTTGCAAAGGACTCGGACAACCGTCGTTAATTCATTAAGAGCTACAAGAATCAAGAATGTTTCCTGCTCTTCTACCATGATGCTGTCAGCTCCCTACTCCACAAACTAACTGCAGGCTAACTCTGTGGTACCACAGCTATGGGTTTGTTTTACATACTCTTCCTGCGGGCTCACATTCAGATGTGCAATTTAGGCTGACTGTTGTGCTCAGCAGGCATGTACAGCTGCTGGTCCTCAACTAGCTCTGGGTTCTTCTAGCATATTTTTGGATGAGCAGGATGCATAACTCTAAAAAGAAAACATTTGCCAGACCACACATCATTTCATTTTTGCAGCCCTTATGTTTAATAAACTATTACTTCTTCCACAACACTGTAATATTTTCCACAACACTTCACTTTTCCAAAGCATTGTCCAAACCTCCTCTGAGCTCTGCAGCAGCCAGTACTGAAATTCTCACATGATTTATTTTCCCAGGCACCTTTAGTTCTCTCATGGGTATGAAAAGAGCAAGAGTTTAAAATATACACATACATAAAAAAGAAAATATATTTTTACAATTACAGAAAAGTCCTAATATTTGTATTTCTTTCTTACATATGATTCACTGTCTTTATTTTGGTATGGCGTTAACTTAATATCCTGTGTGTTGCCTCGTGCAAGAGCGTGTCCTGTTTTGCATTTGATTTCCTACTTAATCCATTCTAAAATTAGTGGGCTTTTAAACAAGAATGATAGAAAAAATCATGAATTTGATTGTGCTTCTTGAAAATAGAAATGCAGATGCCAAAAGTACCATGCTGTGCCAGCTATTTGGACTGTAAAATTCCATTTTAAATATTTTCATTATTGTATTTATAGGCAGGAAAAGCTAGCTCTTCTTTTGGAAAAAAACATTAAAAATTACTTTAATAAGAAAAACTTAAAACCAGTGTCAAGTATGGCACTTCAAAGTAACCATTTTTATAATTTTAATGTCAAGAAATAGACACATTATTTATTTTTTTTTTAATCTCAGTTTCCAGAGTTTATAAAAACCTGTATTCACCATTCATTTCAGGTACATCTGAATTTTCCAAGGCTGTATGAGGAAGTCATTTAAGTGTAGAGGAAACTGCCAACCTTTTCTCACCAAAATCTTAATTACTTGGGAATGTCATGTAAAGTGCTGTGTAAGACTAACTTCTACTCCTGGAGGTTATAAGCAACAAAAAACAGTACTCAGATTTAGCGACTGGCCTGATAGTGTATATATTTTAAGTAATACCAAGCAAGCAAACACACAGATGCATAAAATATTGGTTGGAAGGGACCTCTGGAGGTCATCATGTTTTCCCTCCCACTCAGAGCCATCTTCTGGATCCTCATGTTTGATGAAGATAATACAGCACTTCCTCCAGTGAACTGGAACACCTGAAGTTTTGGTTGGGTTGCTTCTCCACATCATGGGATGAGAGCCACCCCTTTGTGCGAGGTCAGCAAGGCATCACAAACCAGGAGGTGAGCTGAGATTCTACCAAGCTAGACTGCAGAAATACACTGGTTTCAGTGCTCAGACACAGGCCGCAGTCCACACGCTTGTCAGTATTATTTCAAATAATTATTCTGGACATTTTTAAGGCCAAAAGATCATCCCATAGAAAGATCAGACTCTCCCCATAGATTCTTAACATAGGCTCATAATCCTGAGCTAAGCTAGGGTATATTATAGAGAACATTGTACATCCTGGTGAGAAATTTCAAGTTCCAAAGACTCAACTACACTTTATTAAGTAGTTTCAGTGGTTAGTTAACCTCAGTGCAAAAACTGTGCCTCTTATTTGTATTCTACATTCTTCTGGCTGTAGCTCTCCAATACTGCATTTTACAAAGAATGTGTTTGCTGGAGCAATTCACCGTAAGAATTTCATGTTTCTGCCCTGATAGTACCAGATAGCAAGATAGCTTTTTACACGCCTTATCTTATGGTCATAGTCCTATTTAAAGCAGAGATTTATCTGATTGTGGCTTGGTAGATAAATACTCCTCTATCAGAAATGTTAACACACAAGTCCTCTAGAATCACACGTGCACCCATGCGTGTGCACGTGCATACGCTCACTCACACACACAGGTATTTAGTTTCTCTTTGACCTTCCTTACCAAGCCAAATTAATCTAACCATTTATAACTTTTAAGGACAGATTTTTATCTATTTTACTATGTCAATTTTCATGTGTTATTGTTCACAAAAATACAGACTAGCAAACCACAATAATGACACACACCGCAATCACACAGCAATGCTTTTACTTGAAAAATTATCTTTTCTCTTTTTTGTCCATGTGTACAATTATAAAGCAGATGTCATGGTGCTGACTCAGGCAATTTGCATTTTATAAGTCAGGTTAATTTTCAAAGAATTGAAATTAGTATCTGGCCGGAAGGAGAATCAGCCAACATGTCCAACTCTCACTGAAGGTGCTCAATGGAGGCGTTGATTTCAAAACCAGGAATTTGAGTTCTATGTGGACTTTACATCTCCTCTCAGGAGCAGACATAGTAGGGATGTGGGGGAGCTGGGTGATGGAGGGGGAGGTAACCCACCTGCTGGCATCACCAGCACAGCCTATTCTCTATGTTATTATTGCTAAAGCAACTTCCTTCAGCAGCCTGGCTCCCATCAGTGAATGAAATATCACGTTGGCTTCATACATTTTATTTAGATGCATGTGGATGCTGAAGACTAAGTTGAATACAGTGACATACATGTTAACAACGCATTAACTTGTATCTGCCGTATCAGCACATTTTTTTGTAATTGCTCTGCTGAAAGGGTAAATGGCCTATGAGCTGGGTCATACCTTATAAAGAAATTCTCATTTACCTCAGCAAAAGTTATCTGCAAAGATTAATCCATCCTTAATGTATTTCTAGGGAGGTTTGGGTTTGTTTGACCAAAGATCTGTTTTAACAGCAAGAAACAAAGACTCCTAACAATGTGGAAAGTTTTGTCTTCAGTAGTGCATATGGTGTTTATGAAACTCTCTCCATTTCCTTAAAAAGTAGAAGACGAACAGATTTTGTAGGCTGGTGAAAAAACAGTGGACATAATAAGCCCGGCATTCTGAAGTAAACAGTTGATGGATCTGTTTGAGGTGTGAAATATGCTCTAACACAAAGAAAGCCAAAATACATCCAAACAGTTAATGTGCCTAGATATTTCTGTCCATTGCATGAGTATTTTAGTTTGGACCACTAGTGGATTTGTGACAGGATATTGTTGTGGGCTTTGTTCATGTTCACTTTTAGTTTTTTCATTATTTAAAAAGTAATGCTTTGAATCTTGCAATTGTATGATCCTTTGCATTAACTGCTTGGCATGTTCATTAACATAAAACCAACAAGTAGAAAAGGACCAATGCTGTTCAATTAATACAGAGGTAGTTTCTAGCTAGTTTCATTGGGTTGTCTTTGTTTAATCAGAGCGTGCAAATTTTCTTCCATAAATTGAAGTCAGATTTGAAAATGTAGCTGCACATAAATTTCTCATAATTTCTTGAGGCACAAAACATGATGGTAGAATGTAGCATCCAGTAGAAAGATGATAGCAGGAGTTAATCATCCTAATTACATCTTATTCTGAAGTACCATTTCTCAAACTCCACTTCCCAGGGATTAGATTTTATTATGCCTTTATGGAAAGGTCAGAAAGCTCACACCACCAAATAGCTGTTCAGTGTTTAAATGTCTATCCATAGTGATCCTCGCTTCTAAACTTGTAAGTTTAATTCTTCGCATATAATGAGACTTGCCTAGTAGTTTCTACTTCATTTCATTGTATTTTTATCTCTTTCTCTAATTTCTGATTTCCTCCTGAAATGCAGCTATCCCGCTTGGACATAACATTTTACACTAAGTGTTACATGTGTGGGCACAGCCACTTCTCTGCTTGGTGCAGTGGTGTTTTCTACCTCTAAGACCCAAGGTATCTGCAGATGCCTATGGGACATTTGCTTTCTTGTCCATGAGGTTCTTCTGAGCATTCACCTCGAGGTGATTACCCTAGATTACTAAATACGTTCCTGTGTGACTTCTTGCCAAGATAGTCTCTGATCCTCAAACCAGAACTTGCAATTTTTTTCCACATGCATTTTCTGTTTGGTTTTATTAAAATACATCGTGCCTGTGGTGACAACCTAATTAAGCTGTTCTGCTTGCACAGCACAGGTAACTTTCTTTCCTTATTTACTACCCTGCCAATTTCTCTGTCATCTGCATACACTATTAGCACAGATGCAATGTCGGTGTCTAGAACGATCTTTCATCAGATGGTGCCACTCCCTAGTGAGCCCACTACAAAGGACAAACTTTTTTCCTGTGTTTGTATTGGATTTGTGTGGCAAGGTTTTGGTAGCAGGGGGGGCTACAGAGGTGGCTTCTGTGAGAAGCTGCTAGAAGCCTCCCCTATTCCAGTAGAGCCAATGCCAGTCGGCTCCAAGATGGACCCGCTGCTGGCCGAGGCTAAGCCCACTGGTGACAGTGGTAGCACTCCTGTGATAACGTATTTAAGAAGGGGAAAAAGTTAGTGTGCAACAGCAACTGCAGTGGAGAGAGGAGTGAGAATTTGTGAGAGAAACAACTCTGCAGACGTGAAGGTCAGTGAACAAGGAGGGGGAGCAGGTGCTCCAGGTGCTGGAGCAGAGATTCCCCTGAAGCCCATGGTGAAGACCATGGTGAGGCAGGCTGTCCTCCTGCGGTCCGTGGACGTTTATGGTGGAGCAGATAAACACCTGCAGCCCAGGGAAGACTCCCACTTCAGAGCAGGTAGGTGCCCAAAGGAGTCTGTGATCCCATGGGACCTTTGGACCCGTGGAGAGAAAGGAGAGGGTCTTGCACTAGAGCAGGTTTGCTATCAGGACTTGTGATCCCATGGGGGACCCGCTCTGCCACAGACTGTTCCTGAAGGACTACACCCTGTGGAGGGAACGCACACTGGAGCAGTTCATGAAGAACTGTAGCCTGTGAGAAAAACTAATGTTGAAGAGATTAGTGAAGGACTATCTCCTGTGGGAGGGGCTCCATGCTGGCACCTGGGAAGAGTGTGAGGAGTCCTCCTCCTGAGGAGAAAGAAGCAGCAGAGACAATGTGGGATGAACTGACTGCAACTCCCGTTCTCCGTTCCCCTGGCAGGGAGGAGGTAGAGAAAATTGGGTGTAAATTTAAGCCTGGGAAGAAGGGAGGAGTGGAGGCAAGGTGTTTTAAGATTTACTTTTTATTTCTCATTATCCTACTCTGACTTGATTGGCCATAAATTAAACTAATTTCCCCAAGTCAAGTCAGTTTTGCCCATGATGGTAATTGATGAGTGATCTCTCCCTGTCCTTTTCTTGACCTACAAACTTTTTGTTATATTTTCTCTCCCTTACCCAGATGAGGACGAGAGTGATAGAGAGGCTTTGGTGGGCCCCTGGCATCCAGCCAGGGTCAACCCACCACAACGTTCTGAATAATAGCTCAATTTTGTATCTGTAAGTGACCCCAGTTTCAATCCTTTCCATATTAATTCCATGTAGTACAAGCTTTTTAATTAAATCATGATGCAGTTCTAAGTTAGTGTTGCAATCTCAGGTAAAACCCTGTCATCTGGGAAATTAGCTTTCCTATAAAAGCTGTGTAAGTGGGGACTGATGGGGACTAATGGGGATTGATATCACCTTATTCCAGCTTCGTCTTTCAGTTCATTCGAGGGAGATCCAGGAGGAGTGTCCTGGCTCAACAGTGGATCAAGAGTTTACCACATTCATCCCTTCATGGCATAGTATGGCATAGGGAGCAACCTGAGAATTAATGAGTTCAGAGGGTTGTCAATACCTCCTTTCCCATTCAATCTGGTCTGGCAGTGTTCAAAAACACATAGCTAGTTCCTTTCATTCACTAGGATCTACTTTTATGTTCTAAATTAGAGACTGGTTTAAGATCTGGCTAGAAGTTTCATATTTTATTATTTGAATGGTGAAAACTGATAAATGCTGAAGCCAAGCCAAGCCTAAGCATGCTAGGTGTTAATAAAATAAAAAAAGAAGTAGCCCTTGTCCAAAGAGACTTGTATTGCCCCAAAGTTGTTTTGTTCCACATATGATTTCTAGTACCATCAGTTCTACATAATATTTCTCATTAGTAATTTTGCACTTTAATGCATCAAGGTCATTACCTGTGAAGCTATGAAACAAAATGCAAGACATCAGCTTTGTTTAAGATGAACACTAAGGGTTGGTCTTCTACAGCGCAAAACATGCTCTAGCTAATCCTGAAAGCCTCCAAGGTTTCCAGTGTCAACCCAGGACTTAAGGACTTAGCGCGTCTCTGAAGAAATACTTGAACCCTGCCAGGTGGGGTTCAACAAATAGCTAGCAGTATATTAATAAAATCACTCTGAAAGTCTTGGCACAACATAAGCAAAAAAGGACCAAATACTCACCTAAGGTAAATGGCTATATTAGCA
The DNA here is from genome assembly GCA_033124195.1 of Coracias cyanogaster. Taxonomy (NCBI): domain Eukaryota; kingdom Metazoa; phylum Chordata; class Aves; order Coraciiformes; family Coraciidae; genus Coracias; species Coracias cyanogaster. The sequence continues at coordinate 19,637 of JAVSBS010013859.1, read as the reverse complement.
TCAAATAGAGTTATGCCAGTTTACACCATTTCCTGAATTTATGCATTTTCCATTGGACTTTATAAGCTGTCCACGGTTTATGCATACTTATATTCACGTTTTTCAAAAGACTGCATTTAACTTCATCGAGTATCTTTTCCTCTTTCCATTACACGTCTGAATAAACTGCAGCCAAAGCAGGAAATGCCTACAGCCACTGAGAGGATGTCTGCAAATCAAAATTGTCCTAGAAAATTCTGCCAACTAAGTCTCCCAGCCTTCTCATAATCATTGTTTTTACCTGTAACACATCCCACTTATCTCCCCTGTATTTCTTTATCTCCCTACTTTTGGAGAAAGCCATTATGTTCTACACTTTGTCTTACTCTTTTAAGTCATTCTTATCCTGGCTTCAAGCCTGACTCCTGTCTCTTCATGTACCTTAAACCATTTGAAAGCTGGCTATTTTCAACCTTCTGCATAAGCAGAAGAAGTTTCATTTTCTCTGGCCTCATTATCTTCTTTTCCTCTACTTCCAGGCAACTGCTTCCAAAAGACCAGCTCCAAAATGCATGCTGAAAATCCTGATTTTTTTTTTTATTTTAAAAAAAAAGAAATCTTCACTGTGGTCATCCCTGGACTCTTTTCAATACACTTAATCTATGATGATTTTAAGCCAAACCAAAGAAACTTCAGGAATTATTTTTAAAGCCTTAATAATGGTCATATTAGAGGCTTCCAATCTTTTTCCTCAAACTTGCCCTACATTTGTTTGCCTAAAGATAAATTTCCATTTCTGATTTAAATGGGCAACGTACACAAACTGCCTGCCAAGAAAACATATATATTGTATCCACCCTGAACAGTGCAGAGTCAGACAAAGATATCAAAGGCAGTTTGACTGCTGGAAGCAGCAGCCGGCAGTGTCTCCTCTGCAGCAGTTGCTCTCACTGGTCCTGTGAGAGGTTCTGCAGGGCACCCTGTTGTGGCGTGCAGGTGTGCACCCCTTAGCTGCTCTCAGGTATATCACTCTGATTTCCAGGAGATTCAGGAAGGTTTGGAAAAGAGAGAAAGAGAGGTCTAATGGCAACTGATAATATTTTTTTCCGTATCGTGTTAAGTGAATGAAGTTATGCTGTCATTAAAATAGTCAGAAGGTCTGCCAACTTTATGGAAACAACTCACCTGAAGTAGCTGGGAGTTGCCACCTTCTTGGCCCGGTACAGCTGTAAAAACTTAATATTCACAATGTGAGAAAGATCTTAAGAAAAATATTTGGCTCGAATCTTAAATGTCAAGAGCTTTTCCTGAGGTCCTTATCTCCTTAAATGCAGTCAAACCTCACAGAGTAATTGGAAAACAATGTTGTGGAACAGATAGGGTTATCTTAAAGCAAAACTGGAGCAGGGAAATTAGAGATTTAGGCTAGTCTTTACTTCTAACTTGGAGCCCAAATTAGGTGACCTAAGTTACTAGAACAGCTATCACAGGGCACTATCAAGTGATCTTTTAAAGTACACACCTGACCTGTTAAATAAAGGAATCTTTCATGTTGTGGTTAATATGGCTCTGCAGTGTAGCTGAGAAAGAGATACTGACACCTTCAAAACTGTGCTGCTCTCTTGCTCTTTTAATGTATTTTTACACTGACCACTAATGCAGTAGAAGTGGCTTGGGTATGGACCTCAAAGTCAGCAGAGTCTGCTCCAAGAGCTAATGAGGCTGGTGGAGAATCCAGGCTTTGGGCTGACATTCTAGAAACGTAGCACAATGGCATGTATAACATAATGTAAGGGCTTCGGCGGGTAGGGGAAATACGATCCATGATTAATCTGACCTTCATTTACCTTGTTGAATCAAGCTCCTCATTCAGCGTGGGCTATAATCAGCACTGCCGTCTGCGGTTCTTTGTTAAACCAGCGCTGTTTGTGTTTAGTCAGCTGTGAAAAGGGACCGATAGTTTCTAAGTGTAAGATGCTAATGTCAGTCTCCCACACACATCCACTTAGAAACAGAACCAAGTTTCATTTTAGAGACTCTTCAACTTAAAGGTGAACAATCTGAATGACTGTTCCACCCAGAGTAGCTATAATTGCTTTTTATATGACAGCAACCAAACTCGGGTATCACTAATATCTCTTTTCTCTTTTATTCAAGTTTAAAAGTTTTATGGAGGCTTTGCTTTAAAACTGAAGCAAGAAGCTGATATATGAAAGCATTTTGTTACTTTACCTTCAACTGATACAGCTAGCAAAACTCAAATGTAGATGCAGTTGTTCAAGAACCATGTGTGCCTTTTATCAACACACCTTGGTTCGGAAAGCTGATTTAAATATACTGAAAACAGAACCCTTCCTGTGGCACGAGGAACACATCCAGCAATGGGGTTTACCATTGTAATTTCATAGATGTGTCCCTTCAGGTACAGACTAACTTCTAGTAGCAATTAAGGTATAACGATAAAATAAATAAACCCTAAGTGTTGAATAAATCCTATATGTGATTAAATACTGAGTGTTCAAGCTTTCTTGGAGGATGTCAATCTAAGCAGTAATCAACTGCTATAAAAAATTCATTTTATTATGTTTCCATAGACAGCTAAAAAGGGAAAAGCAGTGACATACGTAGACAAAGGCAAAAGTTCAAAAGGTCAAGATTTCAACTACTGTAAGCACCACAGCTCCATGGATTGCAGAGGACTCATAACAACACACTGTTGTTGAAAAGCTGGCCTTATTTTCAAATTACAAGATCCATTCAATAGATACATCATGAGAGTCACGATGCAGTGGTGTACAGGATGAGTCAACAGACATATCTTTTTTTCCTCCCTCTGTTTCTGATCTGCCTTAGATACCACCACTCCCCACAAAAGAGGGTTATTTTGTTGTTATAACTAAAGGAGACTTTTTCTTCCTTTTTTCTTCCCTCCTCTCCTCCCTAGTAAAACCCTCAAGGAAAGAAATCTTTCTTGGTTTATAATAATATATTGTACTGGATATTATACTAAAATACTTGGATAAAGTCACCTCTTGTTGTAAAGTTCAGTACTGGCCCCACTGAGGTACAATGTGGTAAAAACTGTATTTGACGCCACTGGGATTTTAGAGCAGGATAGTAATGCATACTGGTTCCCTGGTTTAAAACAGACATCTTTCTGGTAGTAAAGACATACCACAGCCTGTGTCCCAGCTGAGAGCAAATCCCACAGCAAATGGGACCATTTGTTCTGGCTTGTGGAAATGTATAGCAGTCCCTAATGTGGGAAAAAAGTAATAAAAAGATGGATGAATGCCCATCCAATTCTCTGTTCAAAAAATCTAGATAAGAATGTTCTAAAAGATAAACTATTAATTGGCATGTTTCTTAATAATTTATGAAGAAGGTTAAATGCATGATAAAATGTGTAAGAGGAAGGGATTTTCTTCTTGTTTATTCACCTTTAAGCTACTAGGAGGGCTAATTCTCTCATAACTTTGCTCAAGGAGTCATCGGAGACCTCACATGTTCACTTTGAACTTTTTCTGCCCTGAAGGAAGACAGAGAGAGAAATTTTCTCCTGAGTGTTTTTCAGTACTTGAGTTAAAAGTCAAAACCAAACAGTGTGAATAGAACTCATCTTCCCTCTCATTACTCAGGATTTATTTGCATAGATTTTTCTGCTGTCAATTTTCTTCTCTTCTTCTTTGTTGAGAAGTCTGGAGACTTGGAGGAGTCACCTAGGACAGCATGACAAGAGATTAATTTCTACCATGACACAAATCTTTAGATCCAGAGATATAGACATCACCTTATCTTTAAAATTAAAGAGAAGGAAAGAAAACATAAACCCAACCTTTGCCTCCACCTTTCATAATCCACTAACAGTACCTTTTTCTATAGGGTTCTCACATGTCTTTCATTATTCTGAAAGAATAGCATAAGAGTAGCTTCATTTATCATTGACGTTGATCCCTGACCTTAAAAAAGTGCTGTCTTTTAATCTACCCCACAGAAAAAAAATGCTGAATGAATTTCTAAAAGCTGGGTGAAATAGTTGCCATAGCCTCAAGGCAGCAACAATGTAAATACTAACAAGTTATTCTGGTTTTACGTGTCTGTTCACCTTTATATATATTCTGCCACCTCTGCGTCTCATACTGCATCTGTTAATGCTCGGGAAGTTCTTTCGGGCCCTATAAACAGTCCCACAATATACTTGAATGTAAACTGAAATAGTTTCCTGTAATTCTCTGTTGCCTATTTAATAAGCATATTCTTGCTCTGCACATTTACCTAGTGCCCGGTTTTGCCACCCATACACGGTCTCTCCCCATTTTATAACCTTTTTTTTCTTAAAAAAAACCCCACAAAAACCAGCACAATAGCTTGGATTGTGACAACTGCTTACTCAGTTTCAGGGAAAGCAAAAAATGCAATCTCCTTCTGCAAGAGCAGCCCACATCTTGAATCCATATGTTCGAGCATGTAGGAAAACTGAATCTGATGCCCCCACCATGAGCAAATTAAGGCAGGAAAGGGTGATGGTAGTGATATGAAGGGAAAGGAGGGGTCCAAACTATAACTGTACCCTTAAGGGTGGCCGCACGGATGCAAAACTCAGGGAAAAGAAGCTATGTTTTATTATGACTCACTGTATAACATGTTTTCCTCTTGCCCAAGTCAGGAATTTTAAGTCAGAATATCCTTACTCTGGGTTGACAAATAAATTTACAATTCAGGCCATTTGATTCCCAGCCTGCTGGAGTAACAAACCTCCCAGAAGTAAGAAACACTTTCTGTGAGCTGAGTTACATCATCTCCAAAGCCTATGCAGATCCAGACTGGCTCTTGTCGAAGTCAAAGCAGTAATGTCCACTGGCATCAGCACTCAAATGTTTCACCCAGAAATGAGAAGCCCAATACCAGCTGCTGGCCACAGCTGAACCCCTAGACACCAGGGCACACCGAGGGCTCCCCCCAGAGCCACCCAACAGGCTCCTGGTGTCCAGGGCACCTCTGGCAGTGCTACTGACTCTCACAGCTACAAGGTAAGCCACGTAAACTAAGTTATTTCAGGGACAATATGACATGGCACTTTATTTTTAATAGGGACTTGCTGGTACAGTTTAGGGAATAAATATGCAAATGTCAAGGCACCTTAGGTAGAACACAGGAGCAGAAAGTATATTAGTGGTAGGAGAGAGAGACAAGGAGGAAAAGGCAAGCAGGAGGATGGATAGGAAGGGATAAGTAGGCAGCATCTTTCATACCATGCACGATAATTTTTTTTTAACAGGTAGCATCTAAAACTCAGTGAAAAAAGTTCCAGAAGGAGAAAATTAAATATTTTCCAGGCGTGTTTCTTCAGAGTTCTTCTGGTTAAGTAATGGGTAAACTAAGCATTCAGCTGGTGTAAAGGGCTGCACAGAACAGCAACTGCAGAGCAAAAACAGGGTCTCCGTGCCAGCCAAGGTAGATGTCTCCAAACTACCAGGGGATCTGAGCTGTTGCAGTTTGTACACGGGCAAGCACAGGCTGGAAAAGGAACACTTAAAAGTTTAACCAAATAATGGATTGCCCAGGCAGCTGCAGCCACGCTAGACCCAAATACCTCTGCAGGAACCCACCCGTTAATGATCTCGCATGGGGTTTTAGCATGGAAGGGGACAGACTGCAATTAGAAACATTGAACCTGTTCTTGATCTCAAGCAAAGCAAATTAGCAGTTCCAGGGCTGTCAAGGCTGGAGAGGGAGCAGCCAGCAGTGAGAGAGAGAGCTGGCCTGTCCCAACCCAGGTTTCACAGGCGTAGGAATGAAAAATAACAAGGGAAGGAACAGGTTTCACATTAACAGAGTGGCTGGAATTCAAGCCTGAAAAACTTCAGAGCTTTTCTTCCCCCTCTATTTATATAAAGTTTATAATGCAAATACAACTGTATTTTTTTTATGCTGTGCCTCTCAGCTCTATTTATAATTTGACCATCAGTTTCAAACCTGTCTGATTAATATTAGGCCATTAAAATAATGCTCAGATTTCTAAACAAACATTCTCCTTTTTTATTGTTGTTGGAGGTGTTGAACTTCTGCCTTGCCTATGGCATGTGTAGGAGGGTTTTGCCTTTCAGCAGACTCTTAAGGCAAAGTAAAACAAACACTTTTCCATTGCATAAGAGTCTCAGAAATTAGGCTCCTGAGCATATCCTGTTGTAACAGAGGTGCTTCTCTCACCCCATTCCCTGCACTCTAGCAGAGTCAGCCTGTGAACTTGGAATCACAGACTCACACAAATTTGAATGGAGAAGGGATCTCACCAGTCCCAGCCCCTGCCCAGCACAGGCACGAATGCAAGGCTAGGACACTGTTTGTTCCCTCCTCTCCCACCAGGTATTTGCAGGGAGTCATGGGGTCTCCCCTTCTCCAAGCTGAATTAATGCCACGTGCCCCTGTCCTCGAGTGAGGTGGGCTCCAGCCTTCTGAGCACCCCTGCCAGATCTGCCCCTGTCTGCCATTGACTTTCTCATGGTTTCTGCTGCAGGGGCTTACTCCAGCCCTGGGACAGGGCTTTGCTTTTGCCTCCATTGAATTTCATGTTGCTACCGTTGGCCCATTTCTCCAACCTGCCTAGGTCCCCCTGAATCCCAGCCCTGTAGACTGGCATGGCAACCATCCCCCCGATCCTGCCCGCATCATCCCACACCAGCTCAAGTTCTTTGCCCATTCCGTGTGCAGGTAGATAGGAAATAACACTAAAACACAAATTCTCTTTTCTTTGCTGAGGGGTAAAGACTTAATCCACGAGTGAGCTGAGCCTATGCTTCTGTAAGTTGTTCCCCAATGGTCCCTCATGCCATCTGCATCCACAGTAACTGCCTACAGATTCACACCACATGTACCCTGCTTTAAACTTAGTGATTCACCATCAACATGCCCTGACCAAAAGCGTATTGTTGTAACTGTGGTAAAAAAAAAACAACTATTGCTTTATGGGTTTTCCACCTTCTCTGTAAGATAATACCCTCATCTTATTTCACAGGGGATGAGGAGCATGAATGCATTATTAATATGGAAAGCATTCAGATTTGGGGGAGGGGTGAGACGCACCAGCACTTATGAATTATCTTATGAATACAATATAAATTATTCAGCAACTATACGTCCTTCTCACAAAGGAAATCAAAGGTTTTGGCCCTACTGAGCTTACAGATTCCTAACTAAAGTGGGGAAAAAATATATGAAATCCTAAAACATAAATGTAAACAAAAATGTAACTACAAATTAAAATACTTTAAATTTACCTAATTGGCAAAGTTTGCCCACGTCACATTTAACATTAAAAGTTACTTTGTCCGCCATTTTAGGAAAAAAAGCACTCGTTTCTTATGATGTACAGTCATGCAGCTCTAGTTTTTCTTTGGTAAGTTTATTTATTAATCCATTTTCTTTTCTTACTGCTTTTTTTTGGTGGAATGAAATCTCATACATTCCCTAATGTGCCAACTTTCATTAATTACAAAAAATCTTTAAGATTAAAAGGGTATTGTTATGCCTATGGTGATTTAACCATGAATTTTATTAAAGCCAGAACTCCACCCTAAAACTTTCAGAAACGAAGGGAATATCTATATAGAGATTTTGGAACCCATTGGACTTTATATTGTTTTCCTTTTGAAGCTCACACTCTTTCACAACTGTAGAGGCTTGTAGTTTAAAACAGAAAGGCAGCTAGTGTGAGTAAGTTAAGTGAGGTCTTTTTGAACTCAGAGTAGAAGAATTTTTTTCTTTCCAAACCCTACCAAAAAAAAATTCCCCAAACATTTCTTTCTAATTTACTTTGTTAGCCGCAATCTCTCCGACTCATTGTTGTACTTCAGCAAGGAAATTGTTCTGCCAAATACAAGTAAAGCATACCAAAAATACTTAACTGATCTGTTGTTGGGTCATGTAAATACACTCTTTAAAGTCGTACTAATTTTCAACATAATTATAAGCATTTTACATGACTCCATTTTTGGTTGACAGCATTTCTCAAGTATTAGCAAACCATTTCATGAATAATACAATCATGCCAGTGAGATGCTCACATTCACTGAAAAAAAAAAAAAAAAAGAGTACAAAATTCAGTTTAGAGGTAGGAAAAGCAAAGTAGGTATCACCCACAAGATGCCCTTTCCTCTTTTGGTCATTCTTTTGTACTCTGGGACCATCTCTAGGCAGTACATCAAGCCTGTGACCTGCCCACCACTTCAAAATAAGTATCTGAAATCTGCTTTGCACATTCTTCTGCAAAAAGAATTCAGGGACAAGCCCCTTGGATGCTGTAAATGGAAATAACTCCACTGGCTTAACTGGAGCTCAGCTGCATTGCACTTCTTCTGGACATCCTCCTTGCATTTTGAAACATTTCTGACTCAGAGGAAAAGTGAGGGGGTATTTTCCAGTAGCTGAAGAAGAGGGTCTGGGGCACCATTGGGTACCTGTTCTCCTTGCTGTGTCTGAGCAGTCACTTCAGATCGACCCCCATTAGAAAAAAACACATTGTTTTGATTACATTCATTAGAAATGTGGTATTTTTATATATTTCTTTATACCACCATAAATTCTTGCTCCTTATCCAAATACAGTTTATTTTGCTCTCTTGTTGAAGGGAAGGCATACTGCTGCAATGCCCTCTGCACAGTAGAATTTTCACTTAAAATGATATTTAATAATAAAACTAAACCTGTAACCATTCTAGTATAGGCAAGTCCCTGGTTTATCTTTGCTTCAGCATAGCTTTGAGGGATGGGTAGGACAGGATTTCATCAGAGAGGGATGCTGCATTGTTGCATGGACTCAGCTCTGCAATTGCCGTTCACAAGTGCCTGCACGGGACCTTATCCTGACCAACGGAGCAGGGCGTGGGTGTGGCGTGGTGGCACAGTTTCCAGGCCAGCAACCCAGGCCTTCAGAAAACTAGCCCTGTCTTACTCACTCCAGCACATCTACCAAGCTGGAGGGTTCGTTCCACTATTTGATCCTCCATGAGAGGATCCTTACGTGGAAACACATCTTTCTCTCAGGCAAATATGGCTATATGTCTCTGCACACACATGCACACCACCCTCCGTGGTCTTCTCCAGATTCATCAACAGAATGGTATGATCAGCAATGCCAAAATACAGATTGGAGTGTGTAGCTATACTTGTAGTTTCTTTTTATTTATTTATTTTTTAAATAAAGTAAGCTGGTAACAATGTGGGGGTTTTTAGGTAAAGTAAGCTGATGACAATGTGAACTCTTTTTTTAGTTTTGGAAATAAAAAGGGGAAATTGCTTCTCTACAATTCTGTCACTACAGCTTCTTCGGAGGAAAAAGAAACCTCAAGATAAAATGTATTTGCTACCCTCAAAATGAAGGAAAAGCATAAAGAAATGATTGTTGCTCTGTTTCTAGGTTTCAGTAGATCAGGGACAGAAAACAGATTAATCCCAGGCTCCAGGCTCTGACTGCCACTGAGAAGTAAAGAGTACACGGCCATAATTGGATAGATGTTAATAAGGGTCCTAGTATATCACTAAACAAGAGAAATCTTGCAATGCAACTGAAACAACAAAGCCTTTCTCTCTGAACCGATAGGACTGGTATGATAGTAAAGGACTGTTGGCACATTGGTCCCATTGATTTCAGCTGGGCTCTTTGTGAGGGTAAAGGCTAATGTGTTGGGTCCAAGGTATGAGGTTTAAAATGAAGCATTCTTGTATGTTGTGACTGTGTGTTTTTTGATGTGTGCAAGTACATATGCATAAATATACATTTATGGCTGTGAGCCCTCAAATAATATTGAAAAATAAGTAATTTCATTGCTTTGTTTTCATTGATAAAGCTGATGATTGCTTTGCTGTTTTATTTGTAGACTTAGTAAAAGAAGCTAAGAACCAAAGTCAACATATACCCTACCAAAAAGATTTGAGCAATCTGTGCCTTTGCAAGCAATCAGGAAACTTCCATGGAAACTCACCCTTATGGAAGGCAAGCTGGTTACCTTCTCTTGGCCCTGGGTGAAGGAAAGCGATAAAAAGTAATTATATTCTATTTAGTGACCACACTCCAATTGCAAACACTCACATGGCTCTAGCTTGCAGATAAATCTTTCTAGCTGGGCTACTCATTACTCTTACAATAGTAAATATAAACATTGACGAGTGCAAATGTAGACTGTTACGGAAACTGTGTGATATCTGAAAATCTTGCAGCTGCTCTTACTCTCAGTTAAGTCCAAGTTCATCTGGAGGGACGGGGATTTGTAGAACTGAAAGTCCAAAAGACTTAAAAAAAAAATCAACAGTCTTTTCTCTATCTATCTGGAAAGTTACAGAGCAATCAGCTTGAATAATAACACGGTCTCACCCTAATCTTGAAGCTGATTCTGTGAACACTTAGTGCGGCAATTAGACGCCATTTTAGTTGGTAAAGGTATCAGCTAAGAGAGATTTAACCTGATAGTATCCCTGTGTTGCAAAAATCCTTTGTATATTGCATATTGGGTTAAGTATTTCTGCCTCAGGGTAATTTCAGTATCAGGCACCTTCAAGCTCTAATAGGGAAGCAAGTGAATAAACGTACAGATATGCCACAATAAGTCTGTAAAGACATTGTCTCTATTCTTATCCCAGAGGGCTCGATATACATTTGTTACCATAGGGAAATAGAAAACATTGTAATTCATGTTACAATAGAACTTATAAAAATGTTGATTTTCCAACTAACCTTTCTTTCAAAAGCATTCAATTTTTTTATAATGTATACACTAGTTATTTTCAATTCAAAGTTTTTCTTTAAAAAAGAAGAAAAGAGGAAACATAGTAAGTTTAATCACGATACACCCAAGGGTACTTTCAGTTCCACTTTTGAAATATTTGTGAACATTCTGGGCTTACCTCACATATCTCAGTTATGTTTTCACTAGTCTTTCATGGTTGACAGAGTTAGAGATGTAACTCAGATAAGTTAGTTAGCATTAGCTAGTTATCATCCCCTAAAAAAAAAAAGAAAAGGAAAAGCTTAGGGCTGCCAAGCTAATTCTATTTTAAGGGTAAAGAAATAATTTTACAACACGGGATTTTATGTAAATGATTGAAAAATTTTCAGGTTGACTCACAGATTTCCATCCTCCATTACAAATTTTTAATTGAATTTAAATTAAATGTTTACAGTCTTGAAAATAAAAGAATTTAGTACAGAAAATACAAAACAATGTAATTTGTTATGTTCTCTTAATATTTCCCCTCTTTATCAAGAAAGAAAGAAAAAAGCCAGCAGCCTACACAGAGCCAATTACACAGAGGAATCATAAGCAACTGCAGCTTGTGAAAATATTGCCAGTCACAAATTTACCATGACACAGTGCAGAGGAAGCTATAGTTTGAAGCCCAAGCTGTCAAGTCTGATTTTGGAAGTCTCAAACTGTGTGTTTAAACTTAGCCACATTAGCAAGATATTCAGGGGAGGTGGCTAAGGGCCAGACAGGAACTACCTCATTCCTGTTAGCTTCCCTAACTTGTGTCTCTAATACCAACCTGAAAGGAAA
>JAVSBS010013858.1:13180-28072 GCA_033124195.1 Coracias cyanogaster | reverse complement strand
GCTGTCGCGGCGCGCGGTGCTGCCGGGCCCGGGCCCCGGGGCCGCCGCGTTGCCTTTTGTCTCCCCTTTTTTTTTTTTTTTTTTTTAATATATGTATTTTTTAAAATTGTGATCGATTCTTTTTAATTACCATCTTTAACTCGCCCCACCCCCGCGCTGGAGCCCGCCGCCGCAGCTCCGCCGTCCCGCCGCGGCCGCCGCTTTGCCTCAGCGCGGGCGTGGCTCCGCTGTCACCCGCCCGATCCTCCCGGTCTCCCCACCACGGAGCCTCCCCGCCTGCCCCGAGGCCCTGACCGGGCGTGGGCCGAGGCCCCGGAGCGGCGCTGCCCCTGCCGGGAGCCCCGCGGGCCTCACGGGGACTACAGCTCCCGGCGTCCCCCGCGCGTGGCGCAGCCTCCCTGCGCCGGCTGAACTACAGCTCCCGGCATGCCCCGCTCCCGAGGTCCGGTCCGGCCTCCTCCCCCTTTGCCCCGCGGCGCCCCGATAAAGGTTCCGCGGCGCACGCAGCGCGGCTCGCTGAGGCGCTGCCCCGGAGGAGGAAGGCGGCGGCGGCGGGGGGTAGGGGAGGAGGGAGGGGTGGGGAGGGGGGAGACAAGGAAAGCCCGGCCGCCGGGGCCGCGCCCGTTCTCTCCGCGAAGGGCGGAGAGGCCCGGGAGCGGCAGCCTGGCAGGGGCCGAGGATCCCCCGCGGTGGGGAGGGGATAGCGGAACGGACCCGGAGGACATGGAGGGCGAAGGGGCCCCTTCGTGGCGGGGTCCCGGCGGGGTGATCCGCGACCTGTGCCGCTCCTTCGGCCACTACAACCGGCACCTGGCGCGGCTGCAGCACAACCTGCGCGAGACCAAGAAGTTCTTCCGCGACGTCAAGTACTCCCAGGGCCACCCCTTCGCCTCGGCGGCGGCTGGAGAGGGCCTCCCCGCCGAGGCTGGGGACGGGGCCCACCGGGACGGCCCCGCGCCCGGCGGTGAGAAGGGGACGGGGCCTGGGGAGGGCCGTGTTTGGGGTGTGGGGGTGAACGGGGGGCTCGGGGGCCTGTGGGCAGCGAGAGGTTGAGGGGGAGTGGGCGCTGCTGGGGGGCTGTGGGGCCTGTCGTGGGCGTTAGGTGAGCTGTGGGTGTGCGTGGAGAGCTGAGGTGCTTTGGGGGTGCTTTTGAGGCGCTGTGGGCTGAAGTGAGCGGGGCAGGGGGTGAGTGAGTGGTGGGCGCTGTTGGGGAGATGGGCCCGTCTGCCCATCGTCCTGACCCCCAACCCTGGGGGGCCTGGGAGCTGCAGGGGGGGCTTAGGAAGCTGCAGCTCCTGGGAGTGGGTGGCTGGTGGGGGTTGATGTGTGTTTGTGGTGGAGCTCTGTGCGAATAGTGCCGGCCTTCATTCATCGGCTTTATCATCATCTGCTGCTGTTGACAAACATTGCTCCTGCTGGGAGCCCTCCTGCCACGTGCGGAACTTCGTCTTTCCATAAGACTGTCTTGTGAGAAGAGTTTAGCGTGACATTAAATATTTATAAAGATCTTCTTTATTCGTTTCCAAGTGTCTCATGAGTCATCTCGGTTGGCTATTTGTCCAAGATACTTGCCCATGCTTGTCTTATGCTTATGATTCTGATTTGAAAATTGTTGTTGAGCTCTTCTGTCAGTCTGTGTTTAAAATATATATATATAAGTAGTGGTGTTGCTTGTAAACTGTCAGAATAGAAGTGAAGAGTTTCACAAAAATAAAAATGTGATGCCTCTGTTTGTTTACGTCTTCCTAAAAAATAGGAACTAGCTGGCTTCCCTCATTTTCTGTGGGTCCTGGCGCTGTTTGAATGGTCACACTCCACTGGAGTTGCTCTTTTGTTCGGTTACTTCTTGTAAAACATTACCCGTCCAACGGCCAGTGCGTCTTTGCAAATCTGCTTATGGGGCTTTGTAGATGTGGATGCGTCATTAATGAAATATTCCTGACATAAGATCCAGATTTCACCAAAAATCCTGCCTGTTATTTCTAACACAGAGTGCTTATAACCTTCTTTTTCTTCAAATGCCTTCCTTGACCCAGTTTGACTTTACTGCTGCGTTACCAACTGGCCCTTAAGTATCAGGGCGTCAGGGAAAGGCTGATTGCTTTAGAGCTTGTTCACGCAAAGGGTAATAGCAGTGTAGGCTCTTGGTTCGAGGTCTCAGACTGAACAGGTTGTGTAACATTTTCTCTTTGTAGAAATAAAACTTAAATCGGTAGTTTTCCAGCTGGTGAAGCGATGGCGTGTTCCAGGTGGGGCACAGGTCAAGTTACTGAACCTGCTTCACGTTAGAAGGTGGGAAGTTGAGGGGAGTGTGGAGTGGGGAAGGGAGAGAAGGATGAAGAGCAGGTAATGGAAGGTGATGGAGGCCGACAGTTCTCTGAAATGAGTCAACTGCAAAATAACTGTGAACTGATGTTCGTTATTTTTTTAACAAGCCTTTGCCTGAAACCTGGAGCCTTGGAATTGCTTATTACCTTTGTGGCTTTGGCCAGAGCTCCTTGTTTCTGTACAATTTTAGTTGTATTGTACATTTCCAATAGTCTGAAACACAGTGGCTCATAATAAAGCTTTTTCCCCTCTAACATGGGGAGATTATTTTAACTGTCGGGGTTTAAGGAGCACAGTTTTCACTGACTTCAGAACCACTTTTTCCTAGAATCTGCCCTACAGGTGCTGTCAAAGTGAGAGGAATTCTGACCAAATAGTTCTGCAGGCTTTTTGTAGTGCTCTGTAGCATGCTGAGGCCTGAGTGCTAATGTTTTGTGAAATACAAAGGGAGTGGGAAGTGAAATGAGCAGGACGCTTGCTGCCTGTGGTTGAAGGGGAAAAATAAACTGTGAAAGTAAATTTAGATGTCTTGGAAAACTAGTGTAGCACCACAGAATGGTCATGTCCTTGGAATCACCACAGCTCAAGCAACCTAAAGCACAGCCTGGGTTGCTCTGTCCGAAACCAGACCCAAGTATCTGCTAAGCCAAGTAGGAGCTGCTGACCTTTCATGTAAGCTGGATCAGTCAGGGTTGGGTGCTTCAAGGAGCATTTTTATATTTGCTTGTACATCCCACCCTCCTCTGCTTTGCTTAGGAGGATGATGGGCAAAATTAATCAGTAAAGGATTGTCATTGACCACATGTTCCCTCTATGGCCTTGGTACCAGGACTTACTCCTCATAGTAAAAGTAAAATAAATTCAAGGGAAAATATAATTGCCTTCCAGCTACCGTTTATGAGGGGAGGGAGAAGGTCTTGTTTGCACTGTCGGTGTTTCTGAAGGGTTCAACAAAATATCGTCTGTTCTCGACTATGACAGTCCCGTAGCTTTAGTCTGTGCAGGTCTGACAGCTTTTTATTCTTGGTGCTGTTCATGTGTTTTGCACTGACTTTCTGCAAAAAGAAAATATTACTTAGGGACTCAGTAACAGATGTTACTAAAATATGGAAAGATACTAAGAAAACAACCCAGCAAGTTGGCTTTCTGCTACCTGTAGTTACGTTTTCACTAATTGTTTCTTTCTGTGCTTGGAATTATAGAGTTCATTCTGTGCTTGAAATAATTTGAACTCTTTGACTTGGGAATTTGAGTGGTTTTGACACTTCTTTTGCCTTATTTCAGGAATTTCTGTAAGCTGAGCCGTACCTCTTGTACAGCCAGCCACTGCATCTCTGGGGTGTTGGTCAGCAGCGCTGGTGTTATCTTAATGAGTGTGTGCTGAGGGGAAAGCTCCAGACTCAGTAGCCTAATGACTCCCAACATAGATATATTTTGTAGGGGGTGAAGGTATTAACCAGAGGGTTTGGAAGAGTTTTCGTCTTGAAGCTGTATTGACCGAGGGTGTTTATCCTGGTTAAAATGTGACTGCTCTGCCTCTATTGCTGTGATCCTCAAAGGGTTAGGACTCTATTGTGCTGTTGGCTATGTCAACATAACAAGATGGGTTTTAAGACTAGATAACACGTTGAGAAGTGGTTGGGAGGGTACTTGTGAAATAGCCCCTCGACTAGAGGGGAGGAGGCACTTGCTAACGAGCTTCGAGTTAAGCAAAAGATGAAGCTTGAATCTTGCAGACCACCGGAGCTGCACAGGTTGTAGCATCTGCTCCTGCAGGATCTGCTGATGTTGGGGTACCGATCAGTTGCGTGTGTTCTCCTGGAGTTAACACCCGCATGCCGAGAGGTGTGTGGTGGGGGAGAATTCAAATTCGGCTTAGAAAACGGAGTGTGTTAATTGTAAGACTTATAGTGCTCAAAGCGTGCTGCGGTCATTGCCAGCACCGCAGGAGTGTAAGGATTTCCTTGAAAGGTATCAGTATTTGCAATAAGTGTTAGAGTCTGGCTTTCCTTAGGTGCAAATATTATTGGTAATGGAATAGAAAGACAAGTGAGGCCGGCGGTGTAGTTGACCTTCCTTGAAAAGGGGATGAGTAAATGCGTAGGGCTTCTATAGGTTCAACAATTCAACCTAAGATTCTTCTGCCAAGTGTTTGAATTTTGAGACAGAGCCTTGGTGAGAGATGTCCTTGTTCTTGGACAGGCCTTCTTTCATCAGAAGGAGCTTAACAGGATGCACGCGCTTAAGGACTCCCCTGCAGCCGTTTTTATTAAACTGTTTATCACATGTCTCCAAATGATGCAGTTTTTGGATGCGGTACGTAGCACCAGCTCAAGGCTTTGGCAAAAGTCCTGGCACAAACAGGAGGTGCTCAGATAGTTATGGGGAATATTCTTACATCTTTTCAGTAAGTTCTAAATCTGCTATTTGTTAGG
This sequence comes from Coracias cyanogaster, assembly GCA_033124195.1. Taxonomy (NCBI): domain Eukaryota; kingdom Metazoa; phylum Chordata; class Aves; order Coraciiformes; family Coraciidae; genus Coracias; species Coracias cyanogaster. Next base: position 23,309 of record JAVSBS010013858.1, on the reverse strand, counting down.
TACCGCAGGAGGTCATGTTCCTCCCAACTTGAATTCTTCATGTTCGCACTGGTGGCATCACCTGCTAAGCGCTGTATGAGTGTTTCTACCTCGTGTCTTCCCACGATGTGCAGAAAGTCGGATGCTTTCTGTGGCGTAGAAGATGAGCGATAACTCCAGTGCTGTGCAAACGCTTCAGGTTTGAGACCTTGAGGCCGCTGTAAGATATCCGGCAACTGCCACGCACAGGGTTGAAACCGCTGCTGTGACTTGGGTGCTTTGATGGTGAGCTGGGCTAGTTGTGGTACGGCTGAATCTTGCTTTCGCTGCTGGTTCCGGGTTGGTACTTCACATACTTGGAATATCGCAGAGTGAAATCGTGTTAAATCTTCAGTAATTTCAGCTGAGCCGCTGTATTTCCATCATTTTGTGCTGGCATTAAGTACCTGTAGATCCAGAGGCCACCCAAAAAGAGGAAGAGGGTCCAATCTGCCCCTTCTTGTCTCTGCAAAAGGACAGAGTGCAGAGGAGGCTTCGTGGCCTCCACAGCACCTTCTGAATAGCGTTTTTCATGCTTGGTAGCTGAAGAGCGCACCGGAATTCCAGCTGAAGTTTCAATAGATGTAACCACATCAAAGAAATTATTTATCTTGTAGATGAAGGCTTAAATGTATTTGTGGGGTTTTACTGATCTTTATCTTTTGTGAGCTGCTAGCCAGATTCTGCCTTTCAGTCACTTGATGTGGCGACTCTGCTATGGTTGTGGACCTTGAAAGGCTCATTTAAGAAATGGTTACCAGGAGTCATACTTCAAAAAATGATGTCTCTTAGCCTTTTCCAGACTGTTGACTTATGTAGATCAACATCTGGGGGGCTATGTGGGGCAGAGGGGCAGGAGAGGAGCTCGCTGAGGCACAGAGAGGGCTTCCCTTTAGTCCTGTGCGGGCTGAAGGGACTCCTCTGATGGAGGGAACCCTTCCAGGAGTCCTATTTCCAGACTGCAGGCTGGAAGGAAAGATGACTCTTAGGCAAGATGTTAAAGAAGCTGTTTAAGGTGTTGAAGTGGAATGGAGTGCTGTCAGAACAGACTAGAATAGGTGTTGTATGGTATCTTGGATTTGGTTGGTAGTGTTGAGGAATATCTTGGTGTATGGGAGTATTTTTTTTCCTTGGGGCTTGAGATGCTGAAACAAATTTGGATGCCAGAACTTGACTCATTAAAGGAATTTAATGAGTCAAGAGGAATTTACCCTCTGGTGTAACAGGGCCTCCCCCTGCAAAACCCCTGCTGATGCCTCTTGTATTATTTTTGAGTCTTATCTTTAAACTGTTGTTCTTGTCACTTTGCCTGATATCAGGGCAGTCGGACTGGTTTGTGGCTTTCAGATTTGGCAGCCCTTTTGGGGACTGGTGTCCCCGTTTACCAGTTCATTCTTGGGTGCCCTCTGCCCTCAGATGCAGGTCCATGGGCTGGCTCTCCAGCTGTGGTGGCACACTGGCTGCTCCTTACTTACAAGGTTTCTGCTGAAGTGCAGCAGATGGGGAATTTGTTTGTATCCATTTTTTTATGTACTACCAGAATCGTTCTGTTGCTATGCATGAAGTAACGCAAAGCTTCTTAGACTTCAGTGTGGGAAAAGCTGTATTTGGGACTGGTAGAATACAGAAGCTAAATTTGGTACTGGGACTGAATTAATGTGATAATGAAAATGCAAAGAGCTGCGGCAGCGTGGACTAAGAATTCAAAGGGCCTGGTTAGTGGGCTGGTACAACTGATGCTTCAGGTGGAAGATGGGCTGGAAGAGTGATTGCAGGGAGTCCTGCTGCTCTGAAGATACAGATGTTGAGCAATTTCCTTTTGCAACTTAAATGCTGTTCTTAAAATTAATATGTGGCAAACTGCCTGTTTAGGTCAACTCTATAGATTAGGAAAGATGCGCACCGTTAGGGCGGTTAAAGGCATGAAGCTGCTTCTCATGGTGTTTTATTCTGCACTAGGAACCTTCTCGTGCAACAATTGCTTTAGGTGCTGTGATTGTATTTTCATTATAGGGGCTTGCTGGCGGAGGCTGTTAGTTCTGCTGCTGTGTCTCAGCAAACTTGATCTTGTCATTTGTTTCACGCAGAGAAGCAATTTTGCAAGAATGTCTTTCCTTGAGGCTAGAAAGGAGGTTTTGCTGCTTTGTTGTCAATCCTAGATTTTGCTCAACAAGCTTGTGTGCTAATACTCTTGGGATTTGGTAGATGCAGAGTACTTGGCATTTTTAAGTGTGTGGGTGGAACTGTCACCGTTTCATAGTAGACTGAATTTATTTCTGTTGTGACAGGAACGTTCTGTACAGCCAAGCCATCAAAACCTGGGAAGAGTTAGCTTTAGCATGACCCATTGGCCTCCTTGAACTCCAGAGCAAGGCGAAACACTGTTCCAACCCAAGGCAAAATTAGCCCTTTGCTTGTCTTGACCTTGATGACTGTCTTCTCTTGACTTTTTAGAGTTTACCGTTGGTCTTCTGCTAGCCTGTTCAAGACAGCTCTTTTTAAACACTTCCCAGTGCAATAGATGGGGAGAACGGTAAAAAATTGTCTTAATGGCTTTGTAAGAATCAGTCTACTGGGGACCGCTGTGCTGGTGCCGTAGAAACGCTGAATTGCTGACACTAGTTTTGGGATACATAAGCAAATTCTTGGTGTTGTGTGGGTTTCTTGGTGGGCTGTGGGGCAGCAATGTCTGAACGTCTACGTTCAGCTGGCTTAGAGATATCAGACTTCTTGTTCAGCTGACCTGTTCTAATGCAGTCTGTCCTCAATTTTAGGGCAGAATTTCATTTCCTTCCCTCGCCATGAGGAAGAGCATCTCCAGCGGACTGTGAGCTGGCACCCTTGCCTTCTCATTCTTGGCCAGAACTGTAATGCCAAATGCCAGTTACTCAACATACTGCTTGGTGAGAAGCTGCTCCCGACCACCAAAATCACCAACGAGGAGAACTGTAAGAGGCGACGGATCCGTTTCACACACGGGACACAAACACGGGTTAGCCTGGCGCTGCCTGAGCAGTATGAACTGGTCCATATGATGGCAGCCCACCGAGGGCACTGGGACACGATACCAGAGGAGGACTTAGAAATCCATGGGGATAGCGAAGATCCTGCTCACCGGATAGCGGAGCTGGAGGTCATGCTGCCCTACTCACTACTCAAGGTAACCGAGTGTCCACGTCCCCTTGTCATAGTGAACTTAAGATGTAGCTTAAGTCATTCTGAGTTACCTTTGTCTGATAGTAGCTAGAAACTGTCGTACAAGGATATGTGCTTGATCTCTGTACTGAAGAGCTTGTCAGAAAAAACCTTTAATTCCAACATCTGAAAAAATGACATGACTTCACTTGATAGAGTGGCTTTTTACATTTCTGTGGTGTTGATGGAAATTGAAGGTGTTAAGAACAAGGTGGGAGTCTGTTCTCAGTGCTCTTTCTAATGTTAGTATCTTGCTTTGACTTGCTTTCTACTTGTCCATAAAACGTGTTCCTGTCCTGGGAGTGTTGCAGTTTGGTGTTCAGTAAATATCTTTAAAGGCGAGGGTTGTATTTCATGGCTCTTTACAGCTTCCGTCAGCTTTTATTGCATTTCATATCTTGTGTCAAGCCTTTGTTATTGCAGTAGAATAATTCTGGAGCACTGTGCTTCGCAGATGAATATCTGGAAGAGATAATTAATTCTTAAATAGAAATTGCTTAAGTGCAAAGAGTGTGATCTGTTGTCTCATCAGTTGAACAATAAAATAGCAAGGTAGTTCTTTTCTGTACGTATTAATCAAGCCGTGATTGTAAATAGGAAGAGAATGAACCCAGTTTATCTTTGTTGGTTTGAAACAAGTTTTACAAACAGAGTCTGGAGCTAAATTTAAGCCTGTCCTCGTGAGCTCAACTTGAGTCAATGCTGTCTTCTGGTGTGTTTGTGGCTTCCAGTATCTGCTGGAAAAGAACACAAGTGCCATGTTTGTATGAACTGTGGGAGGCATCCTCTGCTTTCCCAAAGAGCACCAGACCAGCTGCTGGTGCTGCAAAGTCAATACCTCTGCTGGATCTTCTGCTTGTAAAATCCTGCCTTGCTACGCATGAGAGTATTTAGCTTTACATTTATTTTACTTGGTTATATTTTCATATGAGCTGGTTTAGATAATGCTGCAGTTTACAACCCTCTCTCAGATTTTACATGGGAGTGACAAAGATTTCTCTGTCTGGCTTTGGTGGTATTTAGGACACTTAGATGAAAACAGCTAGTCAGATTGATTTGAAAAGGGTTGGGGAAATAAAAAGCTCTTCCAATAGAGGGAGAGGGAGGGAGGGTGAATCACAGCTAGCTTCAGATTGATTCGAAGGATTCCCTACATGAATTTGTGGCCAAAATGGAGGTAAGCCTTTTTTTGAGGCTGATCAGAGACTATAATTTATTTTAGCAGGTAATGAGGCCAGGGATGGCTTCCTGTTAAATTACAGGAGCCTGACCTCCTCTTGAGACCTGGGGTTTTTTCCGCTTTTCTAGCTCATGTGCATTCTCCAGCTCTGCTCAGTGTACACCAAGACAACCAAGTTTTTCAAGATCTGCTAGTCATGGACACTACTTCTGGAACTAGTGGAATATCCATCTGGAGCAATAATGGATGAGGCTTTTTGGACACTATCCAAAGTTTCATGTCTGCAGAACTACTCTGAAGGAACTGCTCTTCCCTGACTTGTGAGACAGAACTAGGAGTCTAGTAACAATTGCACGCTTAATGATAATGTGATCGTTAGCAGAGATTTCAAGGATTTAGATTTTCCCAGAAGCCAAATAATTTGGAGGAGCTCAGCACCTTTTGGGCAGAGGGAAATCAATCTGAATGTTACCCCGCCTGTTACCTACAATCCCTGAATGTTCTTCTGTTTGTTTTTCTCCCAACAGCAGAGTGCTTATAAATAGTTCTGCTTTGCGATAACCTCCTAGATATTCAAACACCTCACCAGCGCTTGAAGAAACCTTTGCAGGTCCTTATTGTGGACTTGCACAGTAACAGGAGATGAGAATTTCTTTTCTGGATTTCTGTCTGATGTCACGTTCATTCCTCACAGTGAGGACACTCACCCACCGGTAGATCTGCTGTCAGAGGAGCTGTCGGTGACTGCAGGACCTGAGGAATGCTGGGCAGCTTTTCAGGCCTACGCATCCCTTACTGAGAGACTTAATTGCACAAGCTCCTGGGCACCATCATTACCTGCTGCTGTTCTGTGCAGGCACTTAACGCTGAATCATGCTTCTTGGTGCAGATACTTGTCTGCTAAACCTAAACTCATTAGCTCTGGTAAAGAAAGGCTAAGTTATTTGTGAGGTAACAGTGTCCAAATATAAACTAAACTACTTATACTTGGAGATATATTCTATACTTTTATTGAAGTTACCACTTTTAAGTACTGAACTGCCAGTGGAAAAACTGACAGTTTTTTTTCTTTCGCCTGATATCCAGAATCAGACCATGTTTGTTCTCCTGTGTTACTGGAGAATGTCTTAATCAAAAGGCTGGTAGCAATAGGATGAGGGGTGATGGCTTCAACCTGGAAGAAGGGAGATTTAGATTAGAAATTCAGAAGAAGTTCCTCACTCTGAGGGTGGTGAGACCCTGGCCCAGGTTGCCCAGGGGGGCTGTGGATGCTCCATCCCTGGATGTGTTCAAAACCAGGTTGGACAGAGCTTTGAGCAACCTGGTCTAGTGGGAGGTGTCCCTGCCATGGCAGGGGGTTGAAACTAGATGATCTTGAAGGTTCTTTCCAGCCCAAACCATTCTATGATCCAGTGAAAATTTGTTTCACAGAAAAGGGGGTGAGGAGGGAGGCAAAAATTTCATTTGCAGGGCTTGGCTGCTGTGAGAACTGCACCTTAGTGCTTGTAGGTGTGTGAACTTAAGATGTTTTTAAATGTGAAATATCAGGGAAGGAAAAGCTTTGGCAAAGCTGCTGTATTCCTTGGGGATCACTGTGCACAGGAGTGCATCTAGGTCATGGGGAATAATCCATTTAGCCAGACAGATTATTAGATTTATAGTGGGAGTAAACAGTCGTCTCTTGGCCTAAATCTTATCAGTTGTGCCTGGAAGCCAATATGGACTTCACAGAAGTCTTGGTTCTTGTTTGGATGGTGCAGCTGAATGGGAGGAGGGTACCAGGGTTGAAAGCTTCCCTTTCCATGCCTTTCTCCTGCTTTGTGCTTCCTGTGACTTTGAGTCTTGGGCTGAAACGTTTTAGCCAAGGCTGGTAGGGAAGGAAAAATTTTCAGCTGCTCTGACAAAGCTGGAAAAGTGAATGAAGAGATACAAGATGTTTCTGTGAGCTCCAACAGAAGAATTAGTTTGAATTAATTTGGGTTTAAACTTGTGTTCTCCAGATACTATAGCAGTGATTCAGGTCACATGAATTAGTAGTTGCTACAAGTCGCAAAGAATGTGGTTAGGTACCTGTTAGGTGCTTATTTCAATGTACATCCTGCTTAAAACTTGGAAGAACCTGCCTTGCTTTCCTTCTCGAGAGTATTTTCAATGTATCTGGTTGTAGCATTAATATAGAAAGCTAAAAAAAAAAAAAACCCTGGCAATATTTCAGAAAAATTGGAGGGGAGTGTGTCTAAAAACAAACGCACAAATTCTAAGTAGAACCTAGGGGTGTATGTGTATCTCAGATTAATGGGGAGGCGAGGAAATCAGCTCTCGTATGTAATAAATGCAGTAACTGTCAGACTTCAGTGATTCACAGGCTATTCTTGGAAGTCCAAGTATTCAAATTGGCTTAGAAAAAGACTGAGCTGGGCCTTCAATCATAATCTGCTCGGTAGGAGTTTGGATAAAAATCTGCCTAAATTCAGTTAGCTTCTCAGCACCTCAGTTAACTAAGCAAACAGTGATTACACTGCCCGAAGCCAAGCAAAATAGGACAAGGCCCTCTTGGGATGTAGCAAATAAATGCTCTTTAACAGGTTTGGAAGTGAGGAATTATCTGTTGACTTAGTAAAATGGGCCACTTCAGTGGTTCCTGAATGTGTTCAGTGAGACTCCACTTGCCTTATTATAGGTCAAGACCTACTTGATCCTTGATTTTAGTGTTTGTTCTGGGATGCGGGATGCAGTGGTCATCCTGGCACTGCAAGTCTGAGCCCACGGAGGAGTAGGTAGCATGTCTGCATTGTATTCTCTTTAAACTTGTCTTTTTTATACTGCTGACAGCACCTCTGCATCGTCTTTCAAGAGCTGTAACTCTGGTATTTCCCTGCTTGATGTTCAGATTGCTAAGTAGGAGGCTTTTATATTTTTTAAAAGGGCCTTTTAGTTAAAAATAGTGAAGTTACTTGACAGGAGTTTCATGCTTCCAGCTCCATCAGAAGCATTCAAGTGTGTTTACAGCAGTGTGACCTTGTGAGAACCAGCTTAAAAATTTGAGGAATCCAGCCTGATGAGTCATAGGTATTCCCCGTATAGGAAGACTTGATCCCTAATAGCATGAAGCTGCTTAAACTTCTGTAGAAAGAGAGGAGGTGGGCAAGAAAAGTTGCTAATCTTCTTTGGAAAAGCCTGAGAGGCCTCTATGGAAACAGAAGGACCAGTTGCTCATGCTGTGTTCAGTTGTCTGTGTTGGTTTTCTCCCTGTCTCCTAGAGACAGCGCTGGCTTCCTCCTTTGTTTACAGTTGCTGGTGAGTCATCTGTCCTGGGGAACACTGCAGCACTGCACAGCCCTTTCTGCTCAACCTCCCGTGCATCAGACAGGTTTGAGCCCAGCACTGGGGAGTCCTGTGGCGGTGAGGACTTCCTCTCAGCTCCAAGAGCAGTCAGGAGATGTGGTTAAATCTTTCATTTTTTCTAGTGGAGAAAAATGATGGAAGAATTCTTAATTATCGCTTCTGTGAGTTGGGAAGATGGAACTTAAATTCTTCAGTTTAAAGCGTTTAAATGATTTCTTTCCTTTATTTCCTCCTTCCAGTATCTGAAGGGGGCCTACAAGAAAGCTGGGGAGGGACTTTTCATGAGGGCTCCTAGTGATAAGATGAGGGGTAATGGCTTCAAACGGGAAGAGGGGACATTTAGATTAGAAATTAGGAAGAAGTATTTCACTCTGAAGGTGGTGAGACGCTGGCATGGGTTGCCCAAAGGAGCTGTGGATGCTCCATCACTGGATGTGTTTAAGACCAGGTTGGACGGGGCCTTGAGCAACCTGGTCTAGTGTGGAGGTGTCCTTGCCATGGCAGGGGGTTGGAACTAGGTGAGCTTTGAGGTCCCTTCCAACCCAAACCATTCTATGATTCTGTTTTAGTAGAGCGATGTATGCAATTCTAACGCTGTTCTTGGATATCCAAAGGTAAATCCGATCTCCTTCCTTGGAAGAGAAGGAAGCAGGTTTCAGAACAGGCCCTTTTTTAGTAGTGTTGGTAAGAAGTGAGGTCAGTGGGAGCACGTATCAGCAGTGAAACTGTGTGGTCAGAAAATAAGTAAATACAACAAATCTCTTAGCTTTTGGTTTTGAAGAAAGTCACAACAAAGCTTGTCACAACCATCTGTTCCTCCTCGTCTGTCCTTTGGCTGCGAACTCCTTGGAATCAGTTATTGTGCTGCCTTTGTCTTGGCAGTGGCTTCCTACTGTTGGAAGCTACTCTGAGAATGCACAACATGGATATCTCCTCAAATTGCTGGAGGGGTTGTCACAAAATGGGGCAGCTATAAGCTAAAGAATGATAAAACTTATCTGGGAAACTCATTCTAAATTTTCTTCTGAACTAGGCTAAAACTCAAAGGTGCTTGGTGCAAAAGAAGAGTTTTGGAGTCAATGGGGACTAATCCGTGTGTGCCGGGGTGTCACAAAAATCCCTGCCTTGCGGGCAGGCTGTGGACTAAAGCATGATGCTCTGAGACTCCGCAACTCTTCAAAAGGGTTTGAATGTTTCTGGGTTTGCACTTTGTGAATGAATTAGTTTTGTATATATCAGTTTTTAAAAGGATCTTTACGAGCCTTTTGTTTTTTCCACTTCCTCACTTGCTAGGAAGTGGATGTTGTGGTAGCACCGTGTCGTGGATTCCAGTCTGCCGAAGCCACCTTGGGAGAATACATGAACCAAGTCTTGCCCGTTGTCATCTTTGCCATCAGCGAGTCTGAACTTTCCTCATCAGATGAGAACGAACTGCGTGAAATCAAAGAGAAATTCTCTTTGCCCATTTTCTTCTTCAAAGTGCCAGAGCTGGGGGTTGATCTGATCTCTCCAAAAAAAACTGATAATGAAAAGTCCTCCCTTTACTGCCAGCTGATGGACTTGGAGTACCTGAGTACCAACCACTGCAGCTGTGGGGCACCTGGTCCTGATGCTGATGCCCAGAGCATGTTGGTGGAGCAGTTTGAGAAGCTCCGGCTCCTAAGCACTTTTTCCAGGCAGGTGCTTCAGAAGCACCTTGTGGAAGTAGCCACCAGTTTAAATGAGGTGCACTGCCGCTGCCTCAACATCTTCATCAACCAGGCTTTTGACATGCAGCGGGACCTGCAAATCACTCCCAAGAGGCTGGAGTATACCCGCAAGAAGGAGAACGAGCTCTATGAGTCTCTGATGAACATTGCCAACCGCAAACAAGAGGAGATGAAGGAGATGATCATAGAGACTCTTAGCAACATGAAAGAGGAGCTCTTGGAGGATGCTGCTAATATGGAATTCAAAGGTAACTACTGGCAGGAGAGCAATGGGAAAGAAGAGGTTGGAGGCTTTAAAGGAGAGTGGTGGAGTAATATTTGCCATCTGCTAAGGGCTGGTTGAGTGGCAGTCTAGTCAAGTGACTTCAAGAAAATTCAGAATTAACACACAAGGGATTTTTCTGGAGTATCTCCTAGGTAAGAAACACTGTCGTTAAATTAAAAGGCCTGAACATATTAAGTCTTGGTTTCTTATAAACCAGACTTTTTCCTCCCAGAGCTTACTGCACAGTTCTGGGTTAAGGTATTTTACTTCTCTACATTAATTCCCTCTTCTGCTGAAGAAGAAAAGCACTCTCCCAACTTTGGATATGTTGAGACTTGGGAATAAATTTGTTGTAAGAAAAAACACTGTTTGAGTTTTAGCAGTGAAGGCTGAATTTGTACTTTCTGCTTGTTCTCT
>JAVSBS010013857.1:41136-57011 GCA_033124195.1 Coracias cyanogaster | reverse complement strand
CCCTGCCATGGCAGGGACACCTCCCACTAGACCAGGTTGCTCAAAGCCCCATCCAGCCTGGTCTTGAACACCTCCAGAGACAGAGCATCCACAATTCCTTTGGGCAATCTGTTCCAGTGTCTCACCAACACCAGAGTAAAGAATTTCCTTTTAATTTCTAATCTAAATCTCCCTTCTTCCAGTTTGAACCCATTACCCCTTGTCCTATCACTACAGGCTTTTGTAAAAAGTTCCTCCCTTTCTACCTTTCACCCTGCACTACAGGGCTAGGAATCTGTGTTTCTTGTTCCATCCAAGGCAGGGATGCCCATGGAGCCCTGTGACAGCCAGAGAAGTGCACTTGGGACAACCAAGCTACGAAAAGACCTGTGGTAAAGCTGCTGGAGGTGGCAACATTGGGTTGTCTTCAGTGGAGGACTGAGAAGCCAAAACACAGCCTTTACTCAATTTTACTAGGCCAGAAAGCCAGGCATGAGCCTAAGCGTGTGGGAGTCCCCTCCCTGAGGCCACAGGAGCAGAAAAGTAAAGATAAAGAGATATATATATGCTTGTCAAGCTAAGCGAGGCTGGGAGAAGGGAGCGTGGTGCCAGCCTGCCACTGCTCCACCACGCAGGGAAGGAGAATTAGAGGGGCAATGAGGAGAGAAACTGAGAGAAACAGCCTCTCAAGCTTGTTTTTAAGACATCCCTTCCACCCTAGGGCTTGTTTTAACGGTCCATGCTGCACACTAGATACATCCCCTTTTATTTACGATGATTATTATGGGCTGCTGCAGGGTCCCCTGGGTCCCAGAAAAGCAGTGTCGGCTGCTATTAAGGCATTTTGTCTTTCTCTAAAATCACATAAAGACCTTCCCTATGCTCCTCCCGCTGGGCAATAAAAAGCAAAAGACAATCCATGGCTGAGCTGGCTGTTCTCTGGCTGGATGGGCAAAGCGGCTCGTTAAACACGATAAAGTGCTCTCCTTAACCCCGGGCCATCAGTGGAGGCCAGGGCAATCAGGCCAAGTTGAAAGGAGGTGGCTGCAGGGAAGGGATGGAGCAGTGGTCACCATGAGTGGAGCATGCACTGGGAGAGCCAGCCGCACAGTGTTCCTGCATCTCGGGATGTATCTCTGTCCTGGAGCAAGAAGTAGGTTGGGAGAGAATGGAGTTGCAGTGGAGGAAGCTGCACTGCGAGGGGTGGACGTCAATGCATGTGGGCAGCCTGGACCCCGCACGAGCATCCCACCACCAGCCCTGGGCTTGGCGCTGCAGGAGTGCACTGCATGTCCAAGCCAGCCAAAGAGACAGTTTGGAAAATTAATCAGACCAATTGAAATGTAGTTCCAATAATAAAATCATTTAGGTTGGAAGAGATCTTTAAGATCATCCAGTCCAACCATAACCCTACTCTACCAAGACTGCTGCTAAACCATGTCCCTCAGCACCACATCTACATGGCTTTGAAATCCCTCCAGGGATGGTGATTCAACCACTGCCCTGGGCAGCCTGGGCCAGTGCCTGACAGCCCTTTCAGTGAAGAAATTTTTCCTAACTACCAACCTAAACCTCCCCTGGCACAACTTGAGGCCATTTCCTCTTGTCCTATTGCTTGTTCCTTCGGAGAAGAGCCCAGCCCCACCTGGCTCCAACCTCCTTTCAGGGAGTTGTGGAGAGTGAGAAGGTCTCCCCTGAGCCTCCTTTTCTCCAGGCTGAACACCCTCAGGTTCCTCAGCTGCTCCTCACCACACTTGTGCTCTAGACCGTTCCCCAGTTTCATTGCCCTTCTCTGGACATGCTCCAGCCCTTCAATGTCCTTTTTGGAGTCAGGGGCCCACAGCTGACCCCAGGATTCGAGGGGCAGCCTCCCCAGTGCCAGCCCCAGGGGGATGATCCCTGCCCTAGTCCTGCTGGCCACACTAGTGTTGATCCAAGCCAGAAGCATGATTGATTGAAGATTGAAAGCCACAATCCAGAAAGTCCTGGAAAACTTAGTAGTCTAAAACACTGTTAATTTTTCATGTTCTTTCTGTTTTGATTTTCTTTACCCCTTCCCCTTGCGGAGGTGGCTTCGTGCCAAGATGTGTACATGAAAACCATTCAGCGCTCTCCCAGCTGATTCTGTGCACAGGGAGCAGGAGGCTTTGGAGCTCATAAGACCCCGCTGCCCCAGTGCCCTCAGCAGAGTGGGGATTTCCATCCTTTGCCGGCTCCCTCTCTCATTTGCCAAAATGTGCCAAGGAGAAAGAGAGGAAGATCCTCATGGTGCTGAGCTTGACAGCTGAGGCCGACCCCAAATCTGGGAACGGGAGTCCTGTTCCTTCTAAGCCAGTATATACCACAACAGATATGGCAACACAGAGAAGCACATGCATCCCCTCTGGTCATTGAGCAGCTGTGGGACCACCACAACTTCCAGAGCTGGACAACAGAGAGGAGCAACATTGGGGCCTACAAGAAACATGGGGAGGGACTTTTTACATGGGCTTATAGTGATAGGATGAGGTGTAATGGGTTCAAACTGGAGGAGGGGAGATTTAGATTAGAAATTAGGAAGAAGCTTTTCATTGTGAGGGTGGTGAGACACTGGCACAGGTTGCCCAGGGAGGTTGTAGATGTCTTAGCAATGAATGTGTTCAAGACCAGGTTGGATGGGGTCTTTGAGCAACCTGGTCTAGTGGGAGGTGTCTCTGCCTTCCAACTGAAACCATTCTATGATTCTATGAACATCAGGCTCAGCACTGGCACCCCCTTGACTCTGAAGATTGTCCTCTAATGCAGTCAATAAATAGCTTCTCTGAAATGAAGGGTAAACTTGACAACCAGAAAGTCCAATATATTCCTGAATGCTCCGTAGCGACCATCTTGTGTAGCAATGAAACAAACCTAGATGCTGCACGTGGAAGGAACCCAAAGCCAGTGACGTGGTTTAGCCGCTCATTTGAGGTTTGGTCTGAAGCTACCTGTCAAGAGTTTTGCCACTGGTCTGGCCATGTAATTAGCAATTGATGTAAGCACAAGTTGCAAGTGGTGCTGTTAGTATGAAAATATTTCTGTTTTCAACAGATCTATTTTGATTTTTGGTTCCAAAGTGAAAATGTCTCTATTTGTTCAACATTTGTTGTTGGCCTGTTTTTCTGGTTGGGGTGTTGTTTTTTTTTTTACACAATGTCAGCATGTCTCAAGCGGGAAAACCCAACATAGTTTAGTTTTAAAAAAACCCATCAATTTTCTGCCAGCAGCATCCATGGAAATGTTTCAACTAGGCCTCTGATGAAGTAATCTGAACATATGCCATCAGACCTCAGATCTGACCTCTTCCAGTAGCCCTTGTTGGAGTGCTTCCCTGGGGGATGAGGCTGTAAAATCACACCTTTTCTGTGTCTATTTGCCACCTTTCCACCATCAAACTTTGGCATACCTGGGCAGATTTCAAGCACAGATGGGATGTGATCTTGGAGATAATTAGGTTGTGACAAACTTCACAAAAATCGCAGTCCAGATTCAATTATATTTGGTTTTCTAACTGAAGAAAAGGCGGTAGGTAGCAGCGGTTTTGCTCATATTAGGCACAAAAGAATCTAAAATGCACAAAAACTTAAAATTTCCTAGCTGGCAGTTGACCATCAGTTGGCATTTGCACCTTTCTGGCCTGCAAGTCAACCAATGTATTCAGATGTACCTTGAGCAGGAGTAACCCTTTTCTCCTACTTCATCTAAAGTGCTCTGCCTGCTGTGTCCATGAAGTCACCCTTGGAACAGAGTTTCCCATGGTAGCTTGCCACATGTGTCCTTTGCCAGGCCAGCCTCGAACACCCAATGAAATTAGGATAAAGCAAGTGATTGACCTTCATCACAGGGTGAGAACAAAGCTCTCTGCTGGGTTTTCACTTGGATTTTTTTCCTGCGGGACCATGGAGCTGGTTTTCACAGTGGTGCTACATCATACTGTGTTTTCCCCAGGAACTCTTGCTGTTCCCAACGTTTTGGCCACAAGACAGATCAAACCTGGCTGTGGCCTTAGGGCCCCAATGCATTCATCACTGGGACTGGGCTACTCCAGCCTTTATTAAGACTGTTTATTTATGTCCTTCTCTTCCCTGAGAGCTTTTCTGAAGTGTCTTTGCTATCTCCAGCAGCTCCTGTTAAATCTGGAAGACAAAGCGTTAGTCCTCTCCATGAGGGTTTTTTATTTTTAATAAAACTTGCTTGTGCTTTTCCCCGAGGGACTTGTTGAAGTTGTGAAAGTCAAAGATAAAATGTTCTAGCTGCTGTTTCCTGGAAAGCAGTGCTGTGTTTTCTTGTGAAGCTCCTTTAATGAACATCTGTAAAGGGCAGAGGTAGGACCAAGACACAATCTGTGGTCCAAGTACCTCTGAACCCCAGAGCGATGTTGGCAGCCAGGTCCAAGTCCATTCTTTCCAGTTCTTCTTCCAAAATTGTTCCTAATGGGCTAAAAGAAAATTTGAAAGGGAACACCTTCAACGGGAGAAAAATCAAATCCCACTTTCCTTCCCAGTCTATGCTTTGTGTCTGTCTTCCAGCTCCCTGCAGATCTCAGGACCTTTGCGGGGCCCCATGAAATGTTTCAGCCTCATCAGAGGGACAAGCTGATGGTGCAGAGGCTGTAAAAGTATCTTCTACACCAGGTAAGACAGAGGCAAGTTCTCTGAATCAGGACCTATCATGAAAAAATACTATCTGCAGGAGAAGCCCAGGGGTAGCTTATCTCTTGGTTACTCATCACAGCTGATGAGCTGATATATGTGCTGGGCTAATGAGGCTGCACTCCTGATGGTCCTGGAAGCTCAGGAAGCTCTTCCCCGTGCTGCACCATGCGGGAGGGAGGGAGATGCTTACAGACCAGGGCTCCCTCACAGACCATTTTGACAGGGAGAAAATGTATTTCATCCTCATCAAATCTTTGGCAGAAAATGTCGGCTTGATGCCAACAGGAAAAAAAAACCCTAATAAATAAAAGGAAGCACCGTTTTGTTTTGGATGATTTGAATTTTCAATGTTTTCTGGACTGAAAGTTGACTTTTTGTTATTTTAACTCTCTTCTGCCACTGGGGCTAAGCAACACCCCAGTTAAATACCCTTCTACCAGCACCCATGAATGTACCCCATGGATAGCAGGGTTTATATTGTTTTGGCACAAAAGTCACATCCCCCAGTGCAGTGCCCAGGGCAGTACAGGGACATGTCCCTGTGACAGGGGCTGGCCACGTCACAGGGACATGGTGGCAAGGCAGAGAAGAGCCGCCAGCAACACTAATCTCTGCAAGAGAGCAGGATACTGTGCGCTGAGATCCTCCCCATGGGTACTCGCCACCTCATTGATCGGTCCTTAGAGCGCTGGCCCTGTGCAGTGCCTCCAGCAGGAATAAGCCCCCAGCCAAACCACAGCCTCCACAACAGTCTCCCAAACCTCCCCAAGTTCTTGGGCTTGCTTGCGAACCATGGATGGAGAATGGAAAAAGGGAAATAGTGGTTTTCTGAAATGCCACAAAACATCACTACATCACTACAGAGTCCCCTTGCCATGCTCTGGATGCACGTCGAAGGAGCCAGCTTCAGAGGAGGGTGCATGTGCACAGTGTCACTGCCGGGGGACACAACCCTGCCCCCTGAGAGTGCATCAGCAACTGACTGACCCCAAACCACTCATTCTTGAGAAGGATGACTTATAATGAAAAAAAAGCACATTTTCTGTGAAAAACAGTGCTTTACGTGCAAGCCCAGCTCCAGTTTTCTACTAAAAGAGATTTTTTGACAGGAGTTTTCATCTGCCCCACTCCAAACTTTATGTAGGCTCCAGCCCTGAACTCTGACCCTACCAGGACTTCCCATTCAGCTCTGAACAAGTTCCTCCTCATCCTAGAGCCAGCACAAAGGCTGGGCCGAGAAATGGCTTTCTTGGCACCCAGATCTCTTTTCTGATTATTATTCTGGTCATTCACCCTCTTTCTCTCTCAATCTTGAGGAAGGAGCAGTGATTTTGTGAGTTGGAATTTGGATGTATTCCCAGCTCCTTTTTTTTTTTTCCTCCTCCTGTTAATTAAAACTAATAAATCTGCTCAACAGAGTTTGCAGAGCAGGGGGACAAGGTACAGTTATCTTGACACAGCAAGGCCATCTCGCTCGTTCCCCCAGACCTTTTATTTATTTAATTTATTCACGTATTTATTCAGTTCTTGAGCCTGTTCCAGAAATATGCTGCTGATCTGAATTTCTTGTCTACGCTCCATGCAGGCTCTTTGCCTTTCTTTCACAAGGAAGCAGTCCCACAGGAGCTGCAAATAATCAACAATTATCATGGCATGCATCCCTAGACATAATTACAGACAATCCAGAGCAACCTGGAAACAAAGGGAGTCCGTGTTATACAAGACCTGCTCAGTCTGTTCCTCCTCACAGGCCTTGTGCCCCCCATAGTGTAGAGGGAGACGAAACCCCAGGTTTTGTGGTGCAGGGTGGTTACTGCAGTGCTCAGTCCATTGCACTGATGTGGGGGGGACAGCAGGAAATCCCAAAGCAAGGGATCAGCTCTACCATTTTTAATACCATCGGGGACATTGCACAACCCCCGGGCATCCCTGGCCACCCCAAAGAGTCAGGTCGTATCTCCCAGCCTCAGGAAGGTACAGGGTCTCAAAGGGCTCTAGGTACCTATGAACGATCCCCCATGTCCTTCCCCAGCCTCCAAATTAGGTGCCTGGTCCAAGATGGGCAGGCAGGGTCTTTTTGGAGATGCTGCCTGTCCCCAGGTCCTCCTTGCCTACAGAGAGTGGCTGGTGGCTCCTCCTCCCCAGCATCATGCTGCTGCCGGAAGGGAGGACGGAGGAGAAGGGTGACCCAAGGGTGCTGCGGAGCCCCTGGCTGACTTTCAAAGGCAGAAGTTTGTGCAAAATGGCTTTGTTCTGAAGTCCTGCGGTCTCTTCCTCCTCACCGGGAGGAAGGCAGTGCTGGTAGCTATAGCAACCAGACCTCATTCGCTCCACCTGCCAAACTTCACCCAGACTGGCTTGGGCAAAAAAATGAAGAGGGACGGGAGAATGCAAATGACCTGCAATCCCTCCAAACCCTTCCAATCAATATTATATTAATTTTAAACCATGGGAGTTAGGTGAGATGTGTGTAAGGATAAAGGAGTGAATCCTAGGCAGCCTGGAGGATGGAAAAAAAGCAAAGGGAAAGGCACAAGACAGAAAAACAAGAGGATCCATCTCTTCCCTACTTCTAGTCTCCAAGCAGAAGAGGCCACACTAGTGTCATCCAGAGCTTTAATTAGTGACTTAAGTACCCTCCACAGCAGGCTTTGTTCTCTCGATGCTCTTGGGAAACAGCTACACCACACTTGTTGAGCTGGTTGAAGCACATCCTTCCCATCAGCCCAACACAGCAGCAGGGTATTGGTCACCTCTGAACTGTGCTGTGCCCTCTCTGTGTGAAAAGCAGAGCTGTGGGGGAACAGTGGTGGCCAAGAATCATGAACATCGTCCTTCATGGCTGTGTCTGCCAGTGAAACGCTCCACATTCACCTGCTCCAGTCTGAGTCCAGAAAAACTATGCCAAGTTATGGGACAGGACATCCAGATTCCTTGTTCAATGGTCCTGCCATCTTCCCATTCTCTCTTGAGCAGTACCATCTTTGTCCCTCTCCCCTGCCTGCCTTTGTCCCCTCTCCCTGTCTTGTGGCTGTTGGTTCCATCTCTTTGGCTTTCTGATGGCTTTTTAAACACCACAGAATCTTTTAGCCCCTTATTCCTGAACTGGGTGAATTCCCTCTTCATGCTTCACAGATGGGAAATGTAGGCAGGGGCAAAGGACTTGCTCACAGTTAATCCACTGACAGCAAGTGGTAGATGCAGAAATCACCAACCAGTGGTAGATGCAGGAACTGACCCCAAGCACCCTGAATCTGAGGTTTATATGCCAGCTAGGCTTCACAGCCTGAAGATTCCCCCCATGAAACACTTATTTTTTTCTATTTCAGATGGCTTTTCAGCCAGAACTAAAGGAAAAAAAGAAACAGAAACTTTGGCTTCTCAAAGAGAAGCTGTAATTTTCTTTGCAGTGAACTCCCTGACTCAGTTCTCCGGTGAAAATCTCCAACCCACTAAAAGCACTGAAGTGTTGATTTTAGGAAGTTGATCACTGCTTTTTGGAAACAATCACTTTTTCGAGAAAGCTGTTTATACAGATAACCACCATCCTTCTCTCACTTGAAGCAGCAGCTGTTGTGGGAGACAGCTGAAATGACAAACACGCTCTCGCTCAATCCATCTTCCAGACACCAGGAAGGAAGAGCTACTTAATGTAAAGGACAGTGTCTGCAAAAGAGGAGCTAGGACACAAATCAGTTCGCACTGGAAGTCAGGAGGAGGTTTTAACCAGAGCAGCAGCCTCCTGGAATGGTGTCCTTATGGGGTAAGAGGATAAGACATATCACCTTTTTATAAGATGGAGCTGAAGCAGGTGGGTAAGTTCAGAGAGCCTTGCATGTGATGGTGCTGCCTTGGACTCGAGTGCATCAGAAAGATCTGATTTCATACCTCTGTTTCATGCCAGAGGTCTCTGGGCAGCTAGAGCTCTACCTAATGATCCATGCTGTATGGAAAGAAACTTAAAGAACATTTGCTATTGAATTTCCATAGTCTTCCCCATCCTATTTGCATTTAAAACTAGCTTTCAGATGCTGTGCGTGGGACAAGACACATTTCTGCTCAATACCCGTCCAATTTTCCCTGTTGCGGATTCAGGCTGGCGGCACCGATTGCTATCGATACAGATGGAGCTGCGTAAGAACCTCGAGTTTCTGGCCCAGAGAAATCTTACAGGGAAATAGCTGCAGCGATACTGAGTGCTCCAGTTGAGCCAACTCGTGGCAGGGCAGAATGGTGTTTCTGATTGCTAAGAAACAAAATGATGATCGGGGGGGAGGGCGCGGGGTATGATTCTTTTCCCTTCTTAAATGGGGACAAAAGAAAACAATTTCTGTCCCAACCATTAATAGTTATTCCAAAGATAATTGATCACAAGTAGCAAGAAACATTTTGCTTCAGCTATTTCAAAGCATTGCATTTCAACCTTTGCATCTTTGTTATTAAAATGCTTCTATTTTTAACAAGGCATTGATTTACATTTGGAAACAGCAGAAAAAGTCATTTTGAATTTTAAAAAAACCCCATCCCATTTGAAAATGTCAGAGTGGCTGAAGAGGGAAGGCTATCGACAGACAATGCTGAGAATGCTAAAGCCTCTTTTGGTTTAGCCTTTAGTAAACAGATCAGCTGTGAGTTGGTGTCTGGCACAATTAACACTGAGGAGTAAGACGTCAGGCTAGGAGGGGACAGAAGAGTTTCAAGCATACTTAGCTAAGGCAGGTGCTTCCAAACCGGCTGCACCACGCCAGCCCCATCCCTGGGCGCACTGAGAACCACTGAGCACCATTTCAGAGCCAACACAGCGATATTTGAGAGGATGATGATGCAAAAATGTAGAAAAGGGCAGACGCAACACCTGCCTTTTCAAAAGGGGTGGAAGGAGAATGAGTTTACCTCTAATTCTCAGAAGCTTACTGAGAGCAAACAAAGCCTATGCAAGCACCTGGAAGAACACAGGACAACGAATAACAGCCAACATGAATTTGTAAAGACCAAAGTGGGTCAAACCAATCTAATTTCCTCCAATGACAGGGTGGCAGGGCTGGTGCTGGACGAAGACGCAGGAGATGTCACATGTCCTTACTTCAGGAAGACTTTTCAAGCTGTCTCCCATGACATTCTGATCAGCACGCTGGGAAATGGCTCTACATTGCCATCCCTAGAGAGGCATTATCAGCGGTTCCCTGTCAGAAAGGAGGGATGGTCTAACAGGGGTCTCTCTTGATCTGGTACGATTCAATATTTCAATTAACCTCCTGGATGATGGAAAAGGGGACATTTTTATTAGATCTGCAGAGGGCTCACCCCAGGAAAGGCTACTGGGACTTTGGAGAATGCAAAACCAAATTCAGACCAGACTTGAGACCCAGCGATGGGAAATGACAGAAAGGGCTGAGGTATCCTATAAAGCTGATGAAATCCAGGGCGGCCCAGCGCGCAGCTCACCAGCGAGTCGCTCACACCAGCACCAGATGGACTACAAGGGGTTGGGCAGCATCTCGGCGGAACAGATCCAGGGCTGTGTTTGATGAGGAGTGGAACAGACTGTGGCAATAAAAGGCAAAGGGTTGACTGCAGCGTTGTCTTAGAAATGGCTCAGAAAGAGTCTTCTCAGAGAGGGGAGTGAACTACAGAAGGCCTCTGGGGCTTTCTTTCTAGTCCTCGTTTCTGCTCAGTGGTCTGCGTCCAGCAAAGGCAACTTTGGCTGCCACTGGGTTTGGTTTAAATCCACAGGTATTTCTGCCAGGAAGTTTCCAATTCTCTTTCTTCTTTCTGCAGAGCATGATTTCCATTGCATGCTCGACACTGCCTCCTTGGCTCTTTTGATCTTTCATGTGGAGCCAGGGATTAATATCATTTCAACACCACTTCCCGAAAGATCAGTAAATTGCATTTGCGTTTCACTGGAGGATACAGGCTCCAGGGCAGCCTTCTCCTTCAGGGAGACATGGAGTGATGGGGCTACTCCAATGGGCTGCGACCAGAAACCTGCCAGGAGAAGGAAGATTCACAGTCTCTCAGATCTCAATGATGGCTCTATCCTTCAGCAACTCTGCTGTAAACATGCACTGAGGAGCAACTGTGCATGCACAAAAAAGGCTGTTGCTCAGAGACTGTACAGCTTGTTGCTACACTACTAAGAAGGTCCTGCTAATTTTTTGTTTTCACCAAATTTTCCACTTGAAATATGAGAGCGGAAATGAAGCCGTGAGCTGCATCAATAAAGACAGGCAGAGCTGCTGCTTTGCCTTCAGCTCTGCGGCACTGGTTGGGACAGGATCTCAGAGCCTGCTGGCATCATCTGTGTGTGTCCTGCAGGACCTCATGCTGTAGCTCAGGCTTCTACCCAGAGACTCGTCCCAGGCTACAACAACCATGTAAAAAGAAAGATGGGGATGAAAATTGTCAGACCAACCTGCTCAGTCTTGTGGAACACAGGGCTCACTCCTGGTGGCCTTGCAAATATTAAAAACCCAACAAATAAACAAGAAAATAAGACCAATAGAAAACTTAGAAACAAGGAATGATGCTGCCAGTCTTGGGAGACAAGAGCTTCTCTGGAGAGAGAAAGTAAGAGACTAACCGAGCAAGCATGTGGCCATTTCTAGTGGTGTGGTGGCTGAGCTTCAAGGTCAAACTGACAAAGGGGATTTGCTTCACTCAGAAGCCAAACTTTTTGTTTCCCAAATGCACCTTCCTCCAGCTGTATTTCACACAAAGCCGCTGTCCTTGTGCAAAGCAACGCGGGGAGCACCCAGACAGCAGAGCCACATCAAACCGTGCTGCCATTCAGCAGCACCCAGCGAGGAGATTTAAAGGCTATTGTGGAGAAATCCTTTAAATCCACCCGTGTAGTGCAGGAACAAGAAAGGCAAATGGGTAACTGGGAAGTGTTTTGCCGCTGGGGAGGAATACAAATCAGAAAGGCTGCTGGAGCTTTACTGTACAACTCTTCGCGTGTTGTTGCCAAAATCCCTGAATCCTGCCATTTTCAATTGACTCAGTTATCAAGGAAACAGCAGCAGGGGCAGCTCCCAGCTCCCGTGTTTAGGGGCTGCTTGTGCCTACCTGCTCCTGCTGCAGACACCCCACACAGCCCATGAGCACAGGAGCATTAGAGTTGAGGGAGCAGCAGGGACCCCAGTGTTGGTTGGTACCTCCAAAAGAAACCCAGCAAGGTTGTGTGCAGCAAAATGCACCGACCATGGGGGAAAAGACAAGAGGGGCCTGAAATTCAGAGCTGTCAGGGCTAGATCTGGAGGGTGGGAGATTACTTCATGTTCCCCTTTTGAGGAATCACCAAAAATTACCCAAGCCCCAAACCTGGGAAGGCAGGAGGGGCTGGGTGAGTGTGCACAGGGGTGGGTCAGTGTGCACAGGGACATGTGTGAGTGTGCGCAGGGACATGGGTGAGCATGCACAGGGGTGCGTGAGTGTGCACAGGGGTGGGTCAGTGTGCGCAGGGACGTGGGTGAATGTGCACAGGGACATGGATGAGTGTGCACAGAGCACAGGTGAGTGTGCACAGGGGTGGGTCAGTGTGCGCAGGGGTGGGTCAGCGTGCACAGGCTGGGTGAGCGTGCACAGGGACACAGGTGAGTGTGCACAGGGGTAGGTGAGTGTACAGGGGTAGGTGAGTGCACAAGGACATGAGTGAGTGTGCACAGGGGCATGAGTGAGTGTGCACAGGGCACGAGTGAGTGTGCCGAGCCGCTGCTGATGGAGAAGTGAGCCTAAAAGTCTTTAAACATGCAAACACGCAAATGCTGTTAACAATCAGCACGGATGGAAATATTGATGGATGCATTGGAAGTAAATATATTTTTAATTAAATCATTTTCCCCTTCTCTATTCAAGGGGCATGAAAGCACTCGTAAAATTAAACTGCTGCTTGAATTCCTCTCCCTCCCCCTCTCTCTCCTCTGACACATGCCAAGACTTGGATTCCACCCTCTGCCATTGCCACTACTCCACAGCAGCACCGGCTTTTGGCTCTTTAACCCCTTCTTGGCATCCCAGAAAGCATCAAGGCTAGAGTAGAGCAGTTGATACTTCCCCCTCTTCTCTCTCTCCTCCTTTCCCAGCTCAGGCACAGCTCTGAAGGGCTCATTAATCAAAAGGCAATTAATTCCCCATCATGGGGGCAAATACCAGATACAGACGTTCAATAGCTGCCTTTTTCCATGCTCAAGTGTTTCTCAAATTCCGGCAAACTAAAATAAAAAGAAGCCAAAGCAAAAGAAACACCAAATGATTAAACGCTTCATTAACATCCTGTAAAGGCGACGAGACCACAGCTTATTTATCTCTGTCACCAAAGAGACAAATAGTTCAGAGGTGTTGAAATGGTTGCCAAAAGTGGGGTGCAAAGTGGGGTGTGGGGTGGTGAGGTTGTCTTGCCCCAGAAGGTCTTGTGAGCATGAAATATCTACAAAACCAGGAGTGTTTCTCCCCAAAATGGGGCAAAAAATACCCTTTTTCTTTTTTTCTTCCTTGACCCCCAGGTCTTTGAGGTGGACGCTGCTTGGCCTTCTCCATCTCACCCTGATAGCAGATCCCTGCTCTGCTCCCCACGTCTGGCCCTGGGCTCTGTGAGCACCATTACGCATCACACCAACAACCCACTACTGAAAATACAACTGATGAACGAGCTCATGGAGCGGAAAAGAAGTTATTGCTCCTTTTAATTTTGTCACTGAGGAGTCAAGCAGTGGCTAAGAGTTTCGATACATAAAACCGTAGCTTCGCTAAACCCTCGTGTCTGAATCAATTAACCGATGATCACTGCCTATAGAAAAATTAAGGGTAAACTATTATATTAGTTATTAAATCAGTGAACTTACAAAAAACAAGGCACACGAATCAAATGCTCGGTTGGTATCATTAATCATAGTTTGTAGCAGAAAATAATTTTATATTATTAAAGCAATTACCATGTAATCATTTACGTTAGCAAAAATTCATTAATCTTTATTCATTATTCAGTCAGATCGCATTATTTTAGCCTATTCCATCTAACTTGCCATTTCACAGTGGTGCCAAAAAAAAGGGGAAAAAAGTGACAAAAAGGAACTTTTTATAATACTCAACAGTAAGGCTTGGCAGAAATTCTAAATATAATTAATGCAAAGGTGTTATATCTGCAGGAGGGACAGCACAAATGTCATCCTCTCCACAGCATTTATTTGCTATTTCTCTATTCCTCAGGCTGTGATTCCCAAGGGCTCGGCACCCACAACTTGGAGCAGGGTATTTTTTTTTCCCCTCCTTTTATTTAGCCACCTGAATAAATTGCCAGATTGTGTGTTCAGAAACCAGCAGCTCTCATTGTCAGCCCAATGGGCAGATTAGTAGAAAAATTCAGCTGTATTGGAAGCAGGAGAGCAAAGCGTGGTGCTCTCCATCGAAAACCTGACCAAGAGCTCTCCACCCCTTCCACCCCAGCAGTCCACCAGGATGTGGAAACAACTGGCAGCTCTGCTTGTGGTTTGCAGCCGCGAGGTTTGGGGTCTGACAGCCAGAACTAAGCCTCTCCCAAGAAAATCAAAGCTGCAGAGGAAGCTGAGATCTGCCAATCTGGGTCAGGCTCTTATCTGCTGGCAAGCAAAAAGAAATCGGCCTGACTTTTCTTTTTTTTTTTCTTTTTCATCTTCTGAGATGAGTGAAACTGCAGTGCTCATTATTAACGTTATTTTACTTTAATAGTCAGAGAGGTTACCAAAGATCTTTTGATTTTATATCCATGAGTTTATCTTGATAGTTTTTCCTCCATGGGAAAAAACGGAGGAGAAAAAAATCAAGTTTCTTCCAGGAGACAACAGTTTCAGTCTTCTTAGCATGCCATTTAGAAAGCGGGTGGCTAAGCCCTGGTTTGGTTGGTGAACAGGTTTTCCTCCAGTTCCTCTCCCCAGGGAGACACAAATTTGTCTTCAAAACATCAATGCAAAGTAGGACAGTAACGTTCATGCTATTCTGCTGCTACGAGTGTGTGCGTAGATTGCCCGAACTAGCTGATAGGGTGTGTGATATATCCCAGAATAAGACCCGGGTCTCCAGTTTACTACCCTCCTTGGCGTGCTCTGGATTCAACTTTCCCCTGAGATCAAGGGCAATTAAATGTCCGCTCAGCCCCAGGGGCCATGCTTATGCTGTATGGGTTTGGGCACTGGCTGTTCCATGCAGCAGCACAAGCTGGTACCCGAGCTCCTGCTCTCTGCCTTGGAGCTGCTTTGCACACCAGGTGGATACTCTTGAAGGTAGAGTGACATCTCCATCAAACTCCCCTTCAAAATCACTTCAAAGTTTCACTGGCAAGGGTTGCCCAGGGAGGCTGTGGATGCTCCATCCCTGGAGGTGTTCAAGGCCAGGCTGGACGGGGTCTTGAGCAACCTGGTCTAGTGGGAGGGGTTCATGAAGGGCAGGTCCTGCATGACCAACCTGATCTCTTTATATATGACCAGGTGACCCATCCAGTGGATGAGGACAAGGTGGTTGATGTTGTCTACCTGGATTTCAGTAAGGCATTTGACACCATCTCCCACAGCATCCTGTTGGACAAGCTGGAGGCTCAAGTGTAGACAGGTGGACTCTTCACCGGGTCAAAAACTGACTGGATGGCTGAGCCCAGAAGGTTGTGAAGTTAAATCCAGTTGGCGACCGGTCACAAGTGGTGTCCCTCAGGGCTCAGTTCTGGTGCCGGTCCTGTTTAATATCTTCATCAATGACCTGGATGAGGAGATTGAATCCACCCTCAGTAAATTCGCAGATGACACAAAATTAAGCGGGAGTGTCAACCTGCTTCAGGGTAGGGAGGCTCTGCAGAGGGATCTGGCCAGGCTGGAGCGATGGGCTGAGGTCAACTGGATGAGGTTCAACAAAGCCAAGTGCCGGGTCCTGCACTTTGCTCATAACAACCCCCAGCAACACTACAGGCTTGGGGAGGAGCGGCTGGAAAGCTGCCTGGTGGAAAAGGACCTGGGGGTGCTGGTGGACAGCCGGCTGAATATGAGCCAGCGTGTGCCCAAGTGGCCAAGAGGCATCCTGGCCTGGATCAGAAACGGTGTGACCAGCAAGAGTAGGGAGGTGATTGTGTCCCTAGACTCGGCACTCTGGAGACCACACCTTGAGCACTGTGTCCAGTTTTGGGTGTGTCGCGGTCCGGGCACCAGCGTCCGTACCGCCTCCCAAAAGGGAAGAGGATTGAGGGCAAGGCGAGACACTACC
>JAVSBS010013857.1:0-19357 GCA_033124195.1 Coracias cyanogaster | reverse complement strand
CCTCCCCAAGCCTGTAGCATTGCTGGGGGTTGTTGTGACCAAAGTGCATGACCCGGCACTTGGCTTTGTTAAACCTCCTACAATTTATTTCAGCCCATCACTCCAGCCTGTCCAGATCCCACTGCAGAGCCTTCCTACCCTCAAGAAGATCGACACTTGTGCTTAATTTTGTGTCATCTGTGAATTTACTGAGGGTGCATTCAATCCTCTCATCCAGACCACTGATAAAGATATTAAATAAGACTAGTCCCAAAACTGAGCCCTGAGGGACACCACTTGTGACCGGTCACCAACTGGATTTCATTCCATTCACCACCACCCTCTGGGCTTGGCCATCCAGCCAGTTTCTAACCCAGTGAAGAGTCCACCTGTCTAAGCCTTGAGCCATCAGCTTTTCCAGCAAAATGCTGTGGGAAATGGCATCAAATGGCTTCCTGAAGTCCAGGTAGACAACATCCACCGCCTTGCCCTCATCCACTTTGTGGGTCACTTGATCATAGAAGGAGATCAGGTTGGTTAAACAGGACTTTCCCTTCACGAACCCATGTGAGGCCCATGGCTGGGCCTTATCCCCCTGTTGTCCTGCACTTGCTGTGTGATCACCCCCAAGATGGACTTCTCCATAATCTTCCCTGGTACCGAGGTCAGGCTGACAGGCCTGTAGTTCCCCAGATCCTCCTTCTTGCCCTTCCTGTAGATGGGTGTCACATTGGCAATTCTCCAGTCATCTGGGACCTCCCCAGTTGACCATGGTTCATCTCCAGACAAGGTGGGATGGGGGCAGGAAGGTGTGAAGATGGCCTCAGCCACCAGCAGCAAGGCAGGAGCTGGCTGGCCCTGCAGGGGCTGGAGCCATGCCTGAGCACACCCGTCTAAAATCAAACCCTCCGGCTGCAAAACCTGTGGCTCTTGGGTGGGGGGTGACAGAGCTCCTTGCTGATAACTGCACAAGACAGCTATCAATCAAGTCTAAGTCAAGGAAAATCAGCCCTTAGCTGAGCAGGGTAAGCCTCATTTGCTGCCTGATGTCAAATAAGACGGGAGCTCTGCTTTGCATCGCCAGGCTCACGGGTGCCTGACAGTCACCTGGGTGCTGGTGACATCTCGCTGGCTGGGGCCAGGCCTGGCCTGCGCAGAGCACAGGCTGAGCCTGGAGCACCGGCCCCGGCTCCGCTCCCGCACGCAGAGAGAGCTCCTGCAAGCAGAGAGAGGGAGAACACGGACGGGGCCGAAGCTTGGGACCACTCAGGGTATGCTCAAGGCTTGGTGTCACTTAGATATCCTCTCCCTGTCCTGCACAGGGTGACATCAGCAGTGTCCCTCCTGCCCCGGGCACATCTGCCTTTCCTCCATCCCGCTCCAGGACTGGGGGCACCTCGTCTCGCAGGGGCAGGTAACTCGGCACGGTGGGGCTGGCGTGGATCCTGCACAGGGGGACAAGCTGGTGGGGCTGACCCTTCCGTGCAGGGGAGAGGAGCTGCAGGGGGGGACCAGCCTCTTCCTTGCTGCCCCGAGACTCCTCACATCGCTCCTTTCCTCCCGGCATGGAGAGGCACAAACAGCTCTCATTAGGTGAAGAGGGTTTTGGAGGGCGAGTGGGATGGCGGATAACAGCTGCGTGTCAGGCCTGAGTGCCTACAACCCAGCAGTCAGCTCAAAACAGGGCTTTTAGCTGGTTCCCTTCCTCCCACCTTCCCCTCTCCCAACCTCTGCACGGTGAGTGGGAGCGAGTTAACCCCATAACCTTTAATCAAGGGCTTGTGTACATGGAAAGGGATTGATGGAGCTTGTCTCCCTCGTGGCCTCACACCACAGCTCCAATTACACCATTAGCTCCCAAAGCTGAGTGCCCAGGCTGCTGTCGGCAGCCAAGAAATAATGGGCCTGGAAACTGCATTACAGAATGATTGCTGGGAAGCAGTGGGCCGCAGAAATGGGCATTTCCACCCCAAGGTGCTCTGGGGAAACCAGGGACCTGCTGACAGGAGGAGGAGATGGGGAGTCCTCACTCTTCCCTGTGCATGGGCAGAGGGGTGGGTACTAACAGCACTTTCCCCCATGACTTTGGGAAAGTTATAGCCTGTTTGGACTTGATGGAGAAAATGCATCATCTCATCCCCTGAGTGAACAGTATGGGGGAAATCCCACTGCCCATGATCAGGTGAGGCAATAAACCCAATGAGCTGCAGAACCTGTGCCTGGCCAGTTGGCTGGGAGGAGGCAAGTCCTCCATGCCAGCATTGTTTCTGAGATCTTGGGAATTTTCCCCTCTGTTTTAATAACTCAGGGGTGTTCAAGGATTTCATGCACCCAGAAGAGAGATCTCTCATCCCTGGACAGCCTGGTGGACACAGCCTGGTGGATGAGATTTACGGGGCTGTGTGGGGAGACAGGGAAAGCATGAACAAGCGTATCATATCTTGCCAATGAAAGCCAGACCAGCAGGTGGAGAGATGACCTCACCTCAACCTAAGGAAGGCTGAATTATTAACAGCAGACAGAACATCTCCACCAGGAGCAACTGAGAGGACTCCACCTGCAACAGGGGGAAGCTCTTTAGTCAGATCTTCACATCATGTGGCCGACAGTAGGTCAGATCCTGACTGCGAATGAGGATGGACCCGCAGCTATAGCTACTGCTCGTGTGGGTGCCAGGATTATGGATGCCCTGGCTGTGCTGGGGCACAGAACTTCTTGCTCCTTCTGGTTTGAGCTAGAAATGTCATCCCACAGCTGATGTGTTCCTGCAAAAAGCTACATTTTCATAAATTCTTAAAGGCTAGGAAAAAACCCCACATGGTCACTGGCACAGGTTGCCCAGAGAAGCTGTGGATGCTCCATCCCT
The DNA here is from genome assembly GCA_033124195.1 of Coracias cyanogaster. Classification (NCBI taxonomy): domain Eukaryota; kingdom Metazoa; phylum Chordata; class Aves; order Coraciiformes; family Coraciidae; genus Coracias; species Coracias cyanogaster. The sequence goes on along the minus strand of JAVSBS010013857.1, from coordinate 16,512 downwards.
GAAGGTGTTCAAGGCCAGGCTGGACGAGGCCTTGAACAACCGCGTCTAGTGGGAAGTGTCCCTGCCATGGCAGGGAGTTGAAACAATTTGATCTTTGAGGTCCCTTCCAACCCCAAATATTTTATGATTCTATGATCAGAAAATCACCAGCAAGCTTCATCTCACAGGGCCATGAATGTCCTTCAGGCTGGGGCAACAGATGAGAATGGGTATGGAGGTTGGTAGGAGTGACACAGTGTAGGGTCAGGTTTGGAGCAGAGCCAGGGCTGGGTGGCTCCTGCAGCTGCAGGGGGAAGAGAGGCAGCAGGGAGAAAATCCCATGTTCTGGGCCTGCTTGTGAAAAAACAACCATCTCGGCCAACGCAAGTGGCGGAGCCAAGTCTGCACCGCGTACGCCGCTGCTCAGAGTATTGCTGCAGCTCCCAGAGCAGCAGCATCCCTCCTTGTCTCTCCACAGTGTGGGGAAACCCGGCCAAGAGGCAGCAGTTCCAGCGGGATGGGGCTGGTCCCGCATTCCCCTGCGCACAGGAGCGAGCTGGGCTTCCCCAGCGGGTGCGCAGCGGGAGATGCTCTCGGGAGCGGGTGTTGGGGCCAGCTCTGCTCTCCGTGAGGAGAGCTCATCCTCCAGCCTCCACCTCCACCAGCGGCTGGAAGTGGGATACTACTGACACCCAGTGGCACCGTGCATCCTGCAGACTGGGACCAGCTTCTTCGCTGGTGGAGGAGACCATGCTCCCCGAGGCTGGGACGTGGCCTTTTGCGGGGGGACCTGCCTCATCTGTGGAGGGAAGGGGTTGGAGCTCCTCGGTCACCATGCACTTTTGCCATGGCTGCCAGAGAGATCCTGGCAATATGCGAACGGGACATGGGGGAGAAGCAGGTGCAACACAGAGGGTTGTGGCTCCGTGTTTAGCTCAACAGCTCTGCCAGGTATCCTGTGCCCAAGGAGACACTTGCAGCCTCCTTACCCACATCACAGCCACAGCCACCTCTGCGAACGGCTACACTGCTTTATTTTAAAAGCTTATCTATGCCAGATAAACACACACCCTAAATTGCCACAGAAATGCTGGAGAGTGGGAAGGGGAGAGAAGCTGGGCTTAGTTTCTTCTGAGATGTTCTGCTTGCTGCTCCCCAGATCTCCCTGCCAGCTCCCGGGTGGGCACCTCCAACCATAAATACTGCAGGGGTGGAGGCTGGAGTTTTAGGATGGAGCTCCACGGGCCCGCTGTCCAGGTGAGCTGTCCTGCAATCGCTCTCCTCACAAACATTTTGACTCTGGACAAGGAAACAGGTTAGAATTGGGAGTGGATTAACCTAAATCAGGGAAGTCCATCACATTCCAGAAGAAAGCTGTCTACACGGGGAGTTATTCAAGAGCAGCGACAGAGCTTTTCAATCCATTCTGCATGTCATTTCAGCCCCAGAATCAATCGAGCAAGCAAACAGCACAGAAAAATAACAACAAACTGCCTGCATTTGGCACCCCACAGGGCAGAACCAGAGAAGATACAGCCTCTGACCTAAGAACAGCAGCCGATAAGATGGACACTGAATGGAGTTAAAAAAAAAAGGTTCAGGAGCAACACTTCACAGCTGACAAACACACATTTTCCTATGGCCCTTCACACTGGGAAGCTCTTGTTCTAGCCGGGGAGAGCACCCAGAGGCTGCTGAGAGAGAAATGCATTTTTAATTATTTGTTATTATCAATTGCTTTGCAGATAGAAGCTGCTGGTAACAGAAACCCACTGCACTGAGCGCAGGAAAGAGAAGTTCTCTTGGCCATGGACTGTGTGAGCAGACACTGGCTGTATAAAGGCAGGGACTTACCTAAGGAAGATTATCTGAGTCTCACAGTGGCCCAGCCATCATCCCTGTGGGATCAGAGGAAGAAGGGATGCTTCCTCTGCAAGTGTATAAATCAAACTGTGGGTGGAGAAAAAGAAACAGAAGCAATAAATGAAAATCATTGTGGCCACAGCACATGGTGCACAGATTTTGTGCAAAGCACACAGATTTTGTTTGTATTCCTCCATGGAGGCTGGTGGCTTTCTGCTTACAGGATCAGGAAACACTGTTTGAAGATATGGCACCAGATCTGGGATACTGATAGGGACAGACAGCAAAGTCTGGAAGTTCACACCCGTGTCCTCTTTCCAGGCCTTCATTGCCTCCTCTTATCATGCAAACCAGGGACACAGGAAGGCTCCATGGGCCACGATCTGGGGGATGACTCTGGGGTGTCCAAGGAGTGTAAGAGAATGCATGGGCCAAATTAATGCATCATTTCCATCTGTAATTTCTTGGCCCAAATGAGCCTCGGTGGCATACACTCACACACACACGCATCCAGCTCTGGAAACAAACGCACTGATTAGCATTGACTCTATTATCCTTATTACAGCAGAGACAGCTGATCAATGTCTACTCAATAAAGCGACATCAGGTGCCAGTCACTCCAGCAGTGCCTCCTTCCTCCTCCGCAGGGACCCATGGGTGCAGGGGGCCTTGCTGCTGGACTGTAGCCCAAATGGAGAAGCAAAGGAATTGTAGCTCCATTTTCATGCCCAAAAATGTGATGACTGCTTGTGTTTCAGCAGCAGGGACCTGAAGAGAGCAGTCTTCTGCATGGCAGGACTTTTCTTGTCCCTTGGCAGAAGGTGGACTTCTTCAGGGCCCAAGAAGGATGCATCTCCCACCCTCAGCAATGCCTGAGCACAGTGATTGTACCCTGTGGTGAGAAGAAATCCTCTCTAGGATCATCACACCCCATGCCCACTTCCCTAGCCTCGCTCAGAAAATATCTTGCACCTAAAGGATTATAATGTAAAGATCCTGAACTGCCCTTCGGCTGGCCATGCCTGCCTTCTGCAGTCTCCAGCTCTGTGCATAAATAGCTCTGCCCCGTCTTCCCACTCCTCCCCACTTGACACTTTTTCAATAGCTTTATTTCTTCAGGTTGTTTTGTTCCTGCAAGCGCACTGAAAATCCTTGCTCCTGTTTCTTCTGTACAAATTGGTTTTCTCTTACACATTGTCTGGAGAGCAGTGAAAGAGGAGTGGAAGAATCACAGCCCCTTTCTCATCTCAGATTGTCCACTTTGCCTCTCTCCAAGTGCACATTCAGAACTGGGATCAGAACAACCAGTGGTGGCTGCTTCACAGCGTGGCTGAGGAGTGTTGAGGCTGTAGTGTGGAACAGCTCTCCTGCCTCAGAGGTGACATGCCCTGGAGCTGAGGGAGAAGCAGCAAGGAATAAGCGAGTGGTGATGGGGAGAAGGAGTGCTGAGACCCCTGCTCTCTGCTCCCGCTTCTCTGCCTGACAGCAGTAATGAGTGTCCATGTGCAAAGTGAGGAGGCTCATGAACAAGCCATGGCAGCAAGATGGGAAGTGAAGGACATCCCAGAGATATCTCACTGTCTGCAGGAGCTCTGGGATGGTGCTCTCCCTGTGAGACCCATGGACAGAGGTAAAAGGCCTTGTGCATTCACACATGGATCCTGGACTCTCGTTATGGGATAACTCAAGATAAGCTTCAAACCCTCCGTGCTGCTCTGCATGGCTACTGAGTCCTTATTTTCTTCCCTCATCCTGGATCCTATCCAGCACAGGGACTGTCCCCATGTGGGTGCATGCAGTGCAGGGAGCCAGGGGGACAGGAATGTCCTGTGCAGACTTGGACACCTGAAGGGCAGGAGGCTCAGCACTGATGGACAGTGTGGGGCTGGCTCGGGGCATCATGCCCAGGAGACTGCACTGCTGTAGTCTGGCCAAGGAGTGATGAATAACTTAAGCCAGGTCATTATCTTCCAGGATGAGGCAGAATCTCCTTGCCAGTTTGGGATGACAGAAAACATCATTCACAGCCATTCCCATGTGAGAGAAATCCAGAAGTACAGCAAAAAACAGGCCACCATTTGTAGGTGTGAACTTCTGAGCAAGAGGAGGTCCTTTCTCAGGGGAAGCTGCAAAGAGTTCTCCAAAAACGCTTTTTGCCGTGTTGTGCAGATCCAGCCCTCTCACTGCCCTGCTTGGCTCCAACGAGCTGTCATCCATCCTGGAGTGGACATCTCCAGCTCGTGAGGAGCTATGCTGCCATAGCATCCCGCTAACACCAAGGCTGTGCTGCTGGAGCGGCTTGTGCTGTGCCCGCAGGTGGGCACAAAAGGCTGAGCCTGGAGGCTGCAAGGGAGGCCCCCAGCTGCAGAGGTGTAGTCCTGAACACGAGTGTCATCACAGAGCGCTGGCCCTGTCCAGCATGTTGTCCTGTCCCAGTGCCTCTGCTCCCAGGTGAGGCACCACCGTCCTGCCCCCTCCAGAACTACACACAAGGGTAGACGTGAGCACCCACAGCCTCTGGACAGTGGGAGAGGACCCGCCGGTGGCACTGGGGTTGCTTCAGCCCATGCTCTGGCCCGCATCCAGCCGCCAAGCGGGCTGGGATATTGGCTGCAGTCAGATGAGCTCGTAGCTGGCCTTTGAATAACATTTGAGATACCAGTTTTCAGGCATCTGTGCAATTCATTACTCTCCAAATAAACACAATATGCATCACAGCCCGGGGCAATCTGTGCACCAGTAAATCCCAATCGCTTACCTCCAGAAAGCTGTAAAAACCAGTAAGACGCCAGTATGCACTACAAAGCTTGGACTGCCCTGAGCACACGGGAAGCACGGGGTGGGCAGCGCGGTGGCCGGTGCCGGGAGCAGGGCTGCAGGAGGACGCATGGCAGCGGGCACTGCTGAGCACCGCGTGCTGCGGCTGGCAGAGCCGTGCTCCAAGGCCGGGTGCACAATCCACAGTGCTGACAGCAAGCTGAAGCACGGTGTTTGGTGCTGCCAAGAGCCGGGCCAGTGCCCAGTGCTCACCCTGTGCTCCTGAACTGGGTGCACAGGGACGGGGCCTGTTCCAAGCCTGGGTCGCTGCTGACAGGGCTCTTCACACTGACTCGCTTTGTCACTTTGTCGGGGCAAACAGTTTGCACCTCTGCGGTTCCAAAAGCCCTGGGAAAGCAGCTCTCTTTGCATCGGCGCAACTAGATGAGCCTTCCTTGAGGGAATAACCCCCAGGCACCAGCAGTCAGCACATGGCACAGCCTCTCTCTGAGACTGAAAATAGGAAGGGAAAAGGTGGAAGCTGCTGCAGACATCACAGGAGCGATAAATCTGAGATACCACGTGCAGTTGTGTAGCAAAGGGGAAAAAAAACCCTGCATAAACTTGCCTTTTATTTCAACAAAATTCCCCCTTGGGGTTCCTTGGCTGGGAGCGTCTCCCAGCTGAGCCTTCCTCATGCTTTCATCTGTGGCAGGGCTGGGCCATTCCTACCGCTGAGCAACCGCTCTGCTCCCCATGGCCAAGGAACTGCTCTGCTCCCCATGGCTGAGCAACTGCTCCCCACGGCTGAGAAACCGCTCTGCTCCCCATCACTGAAGAACCACTCTACTCCCCACCATTGAGGAACCGCTCTGCTCCCCGCTGGGCCGTCAGCCTCCCCCAGTGAAGCACCAGCCACCCGTAATCTGGTGCCACCACTTCATCAGACACAGCGAGTGGATTTAATGAATGAATTAATTTTGTTCTCAACTGGGTGTGACACGCATTCAAAAGCTAGAAAATAAATGTTTCCCTTTCCTAATTTATTGTGTCCCTTTTGATTTGTCATACATACAACCGCATGCGTACAGTCTCTCCATATCTCCCCCACCAACCGGGTCCCGGGTGTTCCATCACTGCAGAGACAAACAACTTCCCCAGCCGAAGCCGATTCTGCCGCACCGTGTGTTTCCCTGCATCTGTATCTGCTGTCTCTGGCACTGTACGGTACCACATGTTGCTCAGGAGCTCACAACTGATATTGAACTCTCTTGTAGGTCATCACAGCCCAAGATAACCACCTCCCTCCTCTGTCAGTAGAATCTTTTTTAAAGTTCCATCTGAAATGTATTTATGCCCATTTTTTCCCATGCCAATTTTATATTTAAGCGTCTGTATCCTCCTCCCCCCACAGTGCTATTCAGTGCAATACACACAGACGGAGTGATCCTGTTCCCACTCAACTTCTGTTTTGCTAAGCTTAATATGCCAAGAGCCTCCACTGCAAAACATGCTTCTCACTCCTCTGACCGGCCTTTTTTTTTTCCTGTTCGAGTTTTTGGATGGATGCCACAAAAATAATGATCATGTTGTGAAAACCTCTAACAAGCTACTCTTAAGTGGCTGCACCACAACCACGCCTGGTCTCTTTTATAGGAGTGTATGTGAGATATAACATATTCCAAATCTGGATATAACTGGGGGGGGTGGTGTTCTCTTCTGCTGTTCTCCTGAGGCTCGGGGATCACCTGGGCCAATCTGAGATCTCAGCTGTGCACCTCCTGCTTCTCCATCTTCTAGTTCGCTCCCTCCATGTTATGGGATCTTCACTCCCTTTCCCAGATACTCGGTGAGTTCCTTGTCCTGAATCCCTCTGGAGACAGCAAATGTCTCTGCCCTGCTCAGTCCATGTGCATGGCTGGGCTGGCAACTGCGCATCTCCCAGACTCCTGTGCTTCAGGAACCCAGGTCCCCTCTGACCTTCCAGTGCCTCTTCCAAACAGGCATGAGAGTCAAGTTCTAAATCCTGCACATTTTCAGGCAAACCACTTTTTTGGCTCTTTCAGCCGCAGCCTTGCTGTGCATGTGGGTAGTGAAGCCTGGAAGCCAATTAGCGCCATTAAGAGTGTTGCCACTGTTTCAAAAACCATCTGCAACTGCAGATATTTTCTGTTACGATGTCTTTGGAAAGGGGAGCAGCAGTTAAGTGGTTAAGTCTAAGAAATCATCTCCTTGCACAGCTGACAGAGCTTCCCAGGGCTGAGCGCAGAGTTTCAGCCTGAGAATTAGCATTTGCAATCCTTCTCATAATGAGAGGCCAGAGGCAGTCTGATGGAACAATCTCTCACTAAACTATCCCAAACACAAAGCTGCTCTGGAAAGCAAGAAGCTCTTTAGGACAGAGTAATTGTTAAGATTTGCAAAATCCAGTTTTTTTCCATCGGCTCTGCAAATCCATTTTAGAATTTGTAAATTTGTTCTAGGATTAGATTAATAGGTTTCATGATTTATAAACCTTTTCTTCTCTCTTACCCTCCTCTTGACTTTAAGAAGCAATCGCAGCTCGGTCCAGGTTTTAGAAATAATTTCTCAATCCCAGCTATTGAGATGTCTTGGCAGGGTTGGGTACATTAGAGGGGGAGATTTCCCACCCAGAACAGAAAGCCACGCCAGTGCCAAACCCTCCTTACAAACTGGATGCTTGATGGTGAGATATATTAGTCATGGGTTGGTGACGGCTGGGAAGCGCTGTCTGGACCAAAAGTACGAGCCATCTCCAGCAAACAAAACTCAGCAAAAGAAGTGAAGGACTTGCTTTGAATCATAGAATCAGAGAATCAATCATAGATTCATAGAATCCTAGGATGGTTTGGGTTGGAAGACACCTCAAAGATCATCTAGTTCCAACCCCTCTGCCATGGGGAGGGACACCTCCCACTAGACCAGGGTGCTCAAGGCTCCACGGACCATCCCTGGAGGTGTTCAAGGCCAGGCTGGATGGGGCCTTGAGCGACCTGGTCTAGTGGGAGGTGTCACCCAGGAATCACCTGAAAACAGAGTACCACCACCTCTGGGTCAGACGAGCTGGCTCCAAAGTCAGCTGCCTGGGAAAAAAAGTAGAAAACCATGAACTTGGTGTGGGATTATCCAGAATACCTCACAAACTCCAACAGCTGCAGCTCAGGGACTTGGCAAGCCAGTGATGGTGAGTTTGTATTCATTAGCCCTTGAGGGGTTTGTCCTCTGTGCCCATGGCCCAGCTGTGCCCTGAGAAAGGCCCTCTCCTCTTGGTGACAGAGGGCCCCAGGACGACTGTCCTCCTCATGCACACGTCTGTGCTTAGTGCTGGCTGCCTGAGCATCCCTCACTGCCCGAGCATCCCTCACCATCCTCAGGCAAGCCAGTGGGATCAAACAAGATGCCAAGACACAAGAGCCACAGCAAATAATCACTCACTCTGGGACCTGTACCGAGCAGACCTGCAGAAGTAAATCATTTATCAGACCCAATAGAAGGTCCCACTGAGTAGCCCCAAAGACACCGCCTCAGCTCACTCTGCTCAGTGTCCGCATCGCTCCCAGCTTGGGATGATGTATTCTTAATTAGCATCTTAATGTGAGGAGCATATGCAATGAAGCATGAAAAGAAAATCCCCATCATTTAAATTCATTAACAGTCATCGAAAGTCTTCAATGCAGAGGTGGAATTATCTCTGAACTCCTTCTGAGAGAGCAGCTGTGCTCGCTAAACTGTGGTGGATGTTGCTGCACTGGCTAATTTATTTGGCTGCCTCCAGGAGGTTTGTCCCCCCCAGACTATTGCAGGTTGCACCCACCAGATCACTGCGTGTCTGCGTACAAGTGTAACCACAGCCATCACCCCAAGCCCAGAAACAGAAGCATCAGTCACAGGTTGGTCATGGAAAACCTGCCAGCGCATCCCCGCTGAGGATGTTTACTGCTCAGGCGTGTTTACCACACGGATTACTCCGTCTCCCGTATTTGCTCTTCTTCTTATCCTTGCAACAGGGAGTAGCTCAGGCAGCTCCCGTGTTTAGTCTCTGCCCCCCGCAGTGGTCACGGCTGTCAGGCGGTAGCTGCAGACAGCACAAGGATGCACAGCCTGGCCCGCGTCCCTGGCTGCGTGCTGACTTCGGCCTGGCAGGAGGGAGTGCAAGCAAGAGGGGGATGTGGATGCCCAGATGTGTCTGGGTGCGCAGAGCTGAGCTCGCACTCTGTGCTCCAGTGCAGGCGGATGTGTTTGGCTACATGGAGCGAGGGCTGGCGCGTGCTCAGGGATCAGAGGGGCTGATCTCTACCCGCTGTGGGTAGAGGGCCGTGCGAGCCCGTTCCAGCACACAACATGAGACTGGGTGTGTCCAGCAGTGCAAAACCTACTGTGTCAACAAGGCTGGACTTTTCGATCTACTGGAATCAAAAAGCTCTCATTTTTCATTACCCCTACCCCAGCCTTCCATCTGTTGCCTATTTGCCATCACCGCAACAAGGGCTGGTGGTTGCAGACACTGGATTCACCAGGATCACTGACACCCTGCACCAAGAGCCGCCATGCCCCAGCTCAGAGAACCAACCCCTCACACTGAGGACACAGGCTCATAACTCGAGGAGACACTAGGCTGAGCTCAATTGTCCCATGTAGGGTCCTTCTGACATAGGTGAGGAGCTGGTCGGATGTAAGATGGGAGCAGGAGAAGAGAGGAAGAGCTTGTGCCAGCAAGACTTGCACCCTGGAGCATCCCTGCCTTTCTCTGTGCTTTGTCCGTCCAGAGACTGGTCTGCTGGAGGCAAATGAGCAGAACCAAAGAGACAAAGGATCAGAATAAGCTGCTCCAGAGAAATTACAGTGAAGGTCTCATTTACAGAGAAAACCTGATTTAACGCAAAATGAGCTTATAACCTGGTATGAACTAGTCTGTTTTAGGGCATTTGAAGCTTCTTGAATTTCTTTTGCTCAATTAGGGATTGGTTTTATATGCCAAATCCAAATTTGCCATTAAAAAAGAAGGAGACAGCAACCAACCTGATACATCCAGAAATCCCATAGAAATGCCAAACTGCCCACAAGTACATACTCTTGGAAGTCAATCTTCACACGGAGGTTACAATCTGTATTGGGTTTGCGTAGCAAGGTTTTGGTTGCAGGGGGGCTACAGGGTGGCTTCTGTGAGAAACTGCCAGAAGCTTCCCCTATGTCTGATCAAGCCAGTGCCCCTGGCTGCAAAATGGACCCACCACCAGCTAAGGCCAAGCCCATAGCGATGGTGGTACTGCCTCTGTGATAACACATTTAAGAAGGGGGGAAATCCCCTGTGCTATTGCAGCCAGAGAGAGGAGTGAAGATACGTGAGAGAAACAACTCTGCAGACACCAAGGTCAGTGAAGGAGGGGGAGGAGGTGCTCCAGGCTCCCCAGCAGAGATTCCTCTGAGGCCTGTGGTGAAGACCATGGTGAGGCAGGATGTCCTCTGCAGCCCATGGAGGACCCCATGCTGGAGCAGGCGGATGCCTGAAGGAGGCTGTGACCCCATGAGAAACCTGCACTGGAGCAGGCTCCTGGCAGGAACTGCAGACTTGTGGAGAGAGGGGAGCCCATGTTGGAGCAGGTTTGCTGGCTGGACTTGTGACCCCACAGGAGACCTGTGCTGGAGCAGTCTGTTCCTGAAGGACTACATCCTGTGGAAAAGATTCATGATGGAACAGTTAATTAAGAACTACAGCCTATGGGAAGGACTCGCGCTAGAGAAGTTCATGAAGGACTATTTCCTGTAAGAGGGGCCCCACACTGGAGGAGGGGAAGAGTGTGAGGAGTCCTCCTGCTGAGGAAGAGGGAGCAGCAGAGACAACCTGGGATGAACTTCCCCAAAATCTGGAGTGAAGTTGAGCCTGGGGAGAAGGGAAGGGTGGAGAGAAGGTGTTTTATGATCCAGTTTTTATTTCTCAATATCCTGCTCTGGTTTGATTCGTAATAAATTGAATTAATTTTCCCCAAGTCAAGTTTGTTTTGCCCATGACAGTAATTGGTGAGTGATCTCTCCCTGCCCTTGTGGGACCCACAAACCTTTTGTATTCTCCCTCCCCCATCCAGCTGAGGAGGGCAGTGATAGAGCGGCTTTGGTGGGCGCCTGGTGTCCAGCCAGGGCCAACCCACCACACAATTGTATCACCTTTCCAATGACAGAGCTGCAGAAGGAATGACAGGAGGGTTTGAAGAATGCAGTGATCTGAGATTCTTCCAGACATCTTCAATAAATGATAGAAAGGGCTTTTCTTCCTCTATGCCAGAAGATATTCACATTGGGTTTCAAAAAGACCTTTTATTCCCAGAACAGGAAAATAAACCCATTTCCATTCAAAACTCAACTCTAAGATTACATTTGCCTCAACTTAAATTTTAAAATACTTTCAAAAGTGAGGAAAAATGGGTGTAAAACAAAAGAAACAGAAATCTATTTTATTTTGGATCATACAGAGTCTTCCATTTAATCTCAAAGGCTTTGTGAAGGTGGGAAGGGCTCGCGTGCACAAGCTCCGCTATGGCAAGAAAAAAGCTGAAAAATTTTCTATTTTGGGCCACTCTGAAAAAGAAATCTCATTTTGCATTTTTTCTGCATTAGGCAGTAAAATGAAAAAGCAATTATTCATGCAGTTCTCATTAACCATCCATTTACAAGTTGTTTATAAGTGATTAGTCAATCTTAGACGCGTGTCCTAGACGGGAGCAGCGTGCGTTTCCTAAATCCATCGGTGGAAGGTGTTGGAGGCAGTTAGAAGCTGTGGCTGAAAAGAATCAGCTAAACCCTTCAGCTATCGATTAGTGATTTAGCCAGCCCGTGTTCATTACGATATCTCTTTGCGGTGTGCTAATGAGCACTTGCGAACAGTCCTGTAAGTTACAGCTGGGCTCTCAAATGGCCAGCTCGGGGCCAGCTCCGAACCACGGAGGAATTTCATTCTGACCTTGCCTGGATCCCACGCCAGGGGCTGCTCCTGGAGATCAGGCAATTTTTTGCTAGGCCTCCTTGGAAAAAGCTGTAGAGTATTTTTCATCCAGGCCCATATCCAATTGACTTCCCGGGGATGGAGCCATCATGCTATTTCCCATTGCAGTGATGTCGGTACAATTACCTGGCAGCCCTCGGTGCCGACTGCACAGCCCTGACCTGAGAGTAAGTGTGTGAAAGGGCCAAATTTTGCTCAACACACCAGGAGGGTTTACTCCAGCAAATGATTCAGCCCTGTAATTGTATTCTCTCCTACTCTCCTGCCCTCCTTCTTTTTCTTCCCTAATAAAATAGCTAAATGACAAGGACTGAATTCTGCAGTAGCAAATTTTTCAGCCCCGGCCTCCTCCCAGGATAATCTATTATCTGCACAAATTACCACAGACAGTTCTTTATTGTTTAAAACCTTTTATCCAAATAAATGCATAAACCTTTAGGAAGGGAAAGAGGGTGCCAGAGATGAAGGGAACCAGCATCTTAAATGAAAACCTCCTTCCCTCATTGACTATTGTAGGGTAAAAAAATGAAAATAAGATTTTAAAAAAATGAAAAACCCGACTGAAAGAAGAGGAGAAGAATGAGCCCAGGGGAACAGAAATTGGTGATCTGCAATGGATTCCATTAGAGTCTTCCCCCTTTTAATATTACAAGTGTTTGTTCTCTGCAGCCTGATAAATATCTCACTGTGTTGAGATTGAAAATTGATAAGCCATGCGACATCAATCTCTTTCACATTCGCAGCCTCCCTGCAAACTCATCACTTCGGGACGAGCACCAGTTTAATTAGCTGCTGGGGTAATGCCATGTCGGGCAGCTACCTAACAGCCTGAGAGCATTTCCAGCGTTCTGCTACATTAGGCCCCTTTGGGCAGATATTTCACAAACACCCAAAAACAAACAGGAGAGCAAAGAGGCCAAATGAGCGAGCAGCCTCCTCTCCCCTCTCTGCCTGACGCACTTTATTATCCTCGTTTCAGTCTTCACTGGCTGGCGGCGGGTGAGACGCGGCTGGGAGATGGCAAGGGCAGAAGGATGCTCGGAGAGGATGTCTAGGAAGAGGAAGGGCTGGGGAATTTGTCTCAGTCTGAGGGCAAGCACCTGGTTGCTGGTGGCACAAGCAGAATTGTGCCACGAGGTGATTTTTTTGCAACACTCACCCACCGCTTTCTGCCTCCACGGGCACAGCGAGGAGCACAGCAGCTGCTGTCCCATCCAACCGCCCTGTCTCCTCAGCTCAGGCAAGCATGTTTTTAGTGCATTTATAGGTGCAGTTGAGTGAGACTGGGACACAAACTTCAAGATTTTGCTCTCCCACCAGTGAGTGAAATCTCAAGACCCCGCTATTCCCCCAGGCCCATCACTGTGCCTACCTCAGGGGCAGGGCACTGACTGGGTGAGGGTTTGTCAGTGCAGGGACGTAGCTTGGCTCAGCACAAACCTGACCACTCTTTACTGGGGACCTGGCTAAAGGAACCTCTTTGAAGCCTTTCAGCAGGAGCTGAACTCCATGTGCCCACTTGGAGACTGTCCTGGGGATAGTCATTGTAAAGCAACCTGAGTGGTGGTGGCAAACTATGGCCAAGTCCTTGTGTGGGCTGATGGAGCCTCCTGCACCACCTCTCCCTGCACACTGAGGACCAGCTCTGCCCAACTTGGGCATTCCAGCTATCGCTATGGCAACCCAGGGCTCCCTTGGGCTTGCTGGGCATCACACCCTATTTCTCCTCTTCTTCTTCCTTCCCCCTCTTATCCTTCTCTTCTCCCAGACCCAGACAGGGCCTCTGCCACAGCTTTGGTCTGTTCTTCCCCTTCCGCAGCAGCAGGGGAATGGGGCCATCACTATTTCACCCAGCATTAGGGGGGCGAGCGCGGCTCCTGAGCGGAGGAAATGACTTGGAGCCAAACACAATGAAGATGTTGCCCAGGAGAGCAACTCCTCTTGTCAGGCCCCAGCAACTCTTTATCAGGGAAGCCTCATTCACTCTAACAAAGCACAGCTAATGTTCTGTTTATTACCTTTGCTGCTGCATTTGGACTGTCAGGAGATGAAGAAATATCCCCAGAATTAACAGCAACAGAACAGAGGGAGAAGAGCCAGGGGAGAGGTTAAGGAAAGTGCTGTTATCTAAGAAATAGGCTCATAAACCCTCTTCACTGAAAATGGCTTGTGCTTAGGTGGCAGCACCCCTCCTGGTACCCAAGAGAGGAGCTGTGGCTTCTCCTCTCTGCGGCAGCACCTGGCCACGTAGCAGGCTGGGCATGAGGCACCAGGGGAGAACCAGGCTTCCTCCCCAGTCACCTTTGCCTTCATGGATGCTAATGCTCGGACCATGGAGATACACCTTGTCCCATGAGGAGCACTCCCAGAGAGAATTGCTTTTAAGCCCTTGAAGGCTTGTGTAGTCTTTGTGTATACACAGTGCTTGACATGATAAGCTGTGCTCCAGGTCAGTGCTTTCAGGTGGCCCAGTCACAGGGAGAAGAGGAAATTTGTTAGCATGCAGTGCCAGATCTCAGCAAAAGAAATTAAAGACTGGCCAGGAAGGAACCCATCAGACTCAAGGTTGAATCTCTGAGCTGAGGGAGTTGTCACCTGATGTAGAAGGCAACTAAGTGAAGGAGACACACTGAAGAAAAGCAGGAAGGACTAAAATGAAGACACAGGATGAAGAACTGAACAGTCCAGGAGGATGATAGTGGAGAAGCTTCATTTTTGCTGGCTGGGGCAAGATATGCCCTCCAGAGAGGGGCTTGTCTGGTTGGGAGCAGCAGGAGCATAGAGGGAGGGCAGGATAAGCTCAGTCAAACATACAAGATCTTAAGTAAAATAAGCCCAGTGTTGCTCACAGATCTGGAGCTATCAAGACTCCAAGCTTTAGAGGAAGATCTTTCCAGTGGCCAGCAAGGCATCTCCACTTATTCTGGAGAGGGCTTTCAAAGAAGCACACACTGAGTGTGCTGCTTGACCACTACACACCCATGCTAGGTGGAGAAAACTCCACGTCTCTCAGTGTGTCTCAGAGCCATCCAGCCTCCATTTGTGGCGATCCTGTGGAGCCAATGCTGCCTTGGCCTTTCATAGCTGGGAGAAAAGCCATGAAGCCTTCACACTCTCTCCTCACAGTTCATGACCCTGCGATGCTGTGAGAGGGCTACGAGCCATGCTGTGCAATCACAGCGCCGTTAGTGTGAAATACTGCACTTAGTCTTTTGTGAGGTCCCTGCAGCAGCAGAAACACAAGTCCAAGCTATAAAAAGCACCAGGGCTTCGGGTATGATTGCCTCCAAAGGGACCTGAATATGAAAAGGAATGAAGCAGATTGGAAGGGAGCTGCAGGGTGTCTCTCCACATCTTTACATACAACACACAGTGGAAAGCAGTCCGCAGTGCTGAGCTGATGGAGCTGTCGTTTGCATGTGGCATCAGAATGAATTTCCTTTTCAACATCTCCCAACCACGAGCTTCTCACCTGCACAGGTATTCACTAGCTCATGCCTCTGTCTTATCTAGAAAGCCAAGAGACACCATGAGGGACATGGACATGCTCCATGCAGACTCTGCTGAGCAGCCTGGCAGGCTGGAGGAAGCCAGCAGCGTATCCTCAGCCAAAACACATGCTCCTCTTTGATCAACCAAAGACCAGAGCCAATTCTCATCCACCCAGGTCTCCTGGCAGTGTACCCTAGGGCAGGCCAGGAGTGACAGACGCACAGCTACCTCCTGTCCATCCCCAAAGGGTACACCACTTCCAAACTGCCTCTCACTTTACACACCTCACAAAAAAACTGTGCAAAGCCAAGCGCTCACCACCCCTCTCTCCGAAGTATCTCCCACAGTCAATCAGCTCCAGCGGTGCTGCACTAATCCTCTGCAAATACGCAAGCTTTCAATTTGCTTTTAAAGGACCTCCAAGGCAGGAGCTGTCAGAGGAGAGTACCTCAGTGCAGGGAAAGGGAAGCCTCTCTCCAAGCCAGGGCAAACTGAGTGGCCTTGGCAGCGTGTCCACATCCACACGGGTCCCTCTGCAAAGAGCTACGGACTAAATTGCCCACTGGCCTGCTTCCACCAAGGGGGATCTGGCTCCATGGTGGGGTAGAGCAGGAAACCCATTTCCAGATCTCACAGTATCAGTCCATGATGGCACAGACTGATCTGGAGACAGCTTCAGGCATGTCCCACTTGGAAGAGAGGAGACCATTTGCAGCACATACTCCCTTACAGCCTATCTCAGCAGCTGCCCTTATCACCCCTCCCAAGAACTGTGGATGATAAACTCAGCCATGGTCCCAGGCTGTGTCCACCTGAGCACTCCCTGACCAGTAAGTCCTTTTGCACCGTCCATGTCCCAGACAAGAGCTTTGCTCCCTCCAAGGACTGGCCTTGCTCTCCCTTCCCCAGAGCCTGTGATGGCATCAGAACAGGGCAGCACAACCGGTACCTGAAGCAGGATGACCTCTCCAACACTGTCATGCCCACAGAAGCAATTTCAATGTCACTTGTTGCCTGTTGTGTTGGAGAGCTGCAGCCTGCTCCTCAGCCCCCTCTGTGCCAGCCGCAGGCTGGTGGAATAGCAATGACTGATTAAGCTCATGGCATGTGGCTTGGTGAGGCTGGAGGGAAAACACACTCTGGAGTGGAGGAGGGAGGTGGTGCTACCCAGGAACACAACAGCATGGAAAGGTAAAACCTTCTGTTTGCCCAGCTCTCTCCAGCAGGTTTCCAGGAGAGCTAAAATACCCTTGCAGATCACAGAATCACAGAATCGCTATGGTTGGAAAAGACCTTTAAGAACATCAAGTCCAACTGTTATCTATGTTCTACACCATATCCTTGAGCACCCTATCTAGACGGCTTTTAAATACATCCAGGGATGGTGATTCAACCACTTCCCT
>JAVSBS010013856.1:0-10620 GCA_033124195.1 Coracias cyanogaster | reverse complement strand
GGTGGGTTTTCGTGCTGCTGGTTCCCCACCTTCCCCCCCTTGAGATGTCCATCCAGCTTCATGGACACCTGTCTGGACATCCTTTCATCCAGCCATGGCCAGATTCTTCTTCCTGGCCAACTCCAGCGACTCCTGGCCATCCATCCATCACCACACACAACCAGCCACCCATCCAGCCAGCCATGAATCCATCCAGCCTACCATCCATCCATCTTCTCCATCCCATCCATCTTTTCCATCCTCTCCATCCATCCATCAATCCATCCTATCCATCCATCCATCTTCTCCATCCTTTCCATCCATCCATCCATCCTCTCCATCTTCTCCATCCATCCTTTTCTCCATCTTCTCCATCTTCTCCATCATCTCCATCCATCCATCCATCCATCCATCCATCCATCCATCCATCCTCTCCATCCATCTTCTCCACCCCTCCATCACCCCTCCCCTCATACAACCAATCCTCCCTCCCTCCATCTCCACGTCCAACCAACCCTCTCCCACCATCCCCTGCCCCGCATCCATGTCCCCCTGTCCCTCCCCACCATCCATCTGTCCCTCAACCCCCTCCAGTCCCACCTGCCCTCCACCTCCTCCACGGTCTCAGGCAGCGCCATGTCCCGTGTCTCGGGCAGGAAGATGGCCACCAGCCCGGACACCACGGGGGCTGCCCCATAGATGATGAAGGGCAACACGGGGAAGACCTCACCCGCCATCTTCACCAAGGGGGCCGTGATGCTGCCCAGCCGGGCCATGGTGTTGGCCAAGCCCATGCCTGTCTGCCTGTGGGACACCAAGGAGGCTTGAGGGACCAACCTACGTGGTTGTGGCCACCACGTCACCTCTCCCAACCTTCACCCCTGCTCCTTACCGAATGACGGTGGGGTAGAGCTCACCCGTGTAGAGGAAGACGCAGTTGAAGGACGCGGCCAAGCAACCCTTCCCGAAGACGGCCAAGGCCGTCCGAAGCATCCGCAGGTCTGTGGGGATGAGGACGGGGCAGCTGGGACACGTCAGTGTCATGGGTTGGGTTGGAGGTGGGCGATGGAGAGAGGAGACTCCAAACACCAGGATTTTGGGCGAATCATCCATAAAAAGCTCACATCGCTCAACTTTCATGGCTTGAGTTTGGTTTGGGCCTCCCAGATGGGCCTTCATGAGCTGGAGATGAAGGAGCCACCACCACCACCCCCCAGCCCTCACCTCGTGGCACCAAGATGTTGGCCAAGATGGCCAGACCAGCCAGGATGAGGGCGACGGACTGGGTGAAGCGTCGCCCCACGAAGGTGATGGTGACGATGGAGACCAGCTTGGCCGGGATGTCCACGGCCCCGAAGATCAGCTGGATGATGTAGATGTTGAAGTCAAAGTTTTGCAGGTCCATGGCCAGCCCGTAGTAGGCGAAGCTGGTGGAGAACCTAGGCCAAGAAGAGGGCAGCTGTGGGTAGGGTGGTCACACAAGATCTCCTGGCCTCTGGGACCCAACCAGGAGCTCTGTGTCCCTTCCTGGAGCACATGTGGGTCAGGAGACCACTGTTGACCGAGTCCTGCACCGTGACCCAGTTTTCCTTTCCAGTAAGGACCAGCTGAGGTGGTTGGTTGGGTGGGCAGCAGGATGGGTGGACCAACGGCTTGGGGACTGGACGGACAACCACCCACTGATGGCCTCCACCGCCCAACGTACCACACGAAGCAGAGGCAACAGGAGATGCGGCGCACAACGGGCGTCCTGACCAGGTCGAGCACCGTGTGGTGACTCCTCGACGAAGCCATCTCCTTCTGCATGTAGGACCTCAAGGCCTAGAGGGAGAGTTGAGGGCGGGGGGGGGCTCTGGGGGTCCCTCTTCTCCCTGGGGGGCAGCGGTGGGAGGAGCAGAGAGAGGAACCAGGAGGGAGTGGTGGGGAGAAGATGAAGCTCTGGGCAGGATGGGTGGGAGGAACAGATGGATGGAGATGGATGGGTGGTTTGTTGGTAGTAAAAAGGGGTTGGATGAATGGGGATGGACGTGATGGGGATGGTTGGAGATGGAGATGGTGGGGATGGAGATGGAGATGGTGGAGATGGATGGAGATGATGGGGATGGCTGGAGATGGAGATGATGGAGATGATGGGGATGGCCGGAGATGACAGGGATGGAGATGGAGATGATGGAGATAGATGGAGAAGGTGGAGATGGAGATGGTTGGAGATGGAGATGACAGGTATGGCTGGAGATGGAGATGGCGGGGATGGAGGTGGAGATGGAGATGATGGAGATAGATGGAGATGGAGACGGTTGTGCGAGGGAATGGGTGCAGATGACAAAGAATGGGCGGTTGTCCACAGGGATGGTTGTTTAAGGGGCTGGAGGTATGGGTGCAGGGCACCCCCACTGTTTACCCTCTGTGTGAGGGCCAGGAGAGGGAGGACCCTCCTCCCCCACCCCTATAGAAGACCCCCGAGATGTCCCAGGGGACCCGGCCAGAGCCTTTTACTTCTATGTCAAGCTTGTCTCCTTCCTCTTTCTTCCCGTTGATCCTGGCCACTTTCCGGAGCTCCTTCAGGGCCTGCTGGGACTTGCCCACCATGACCAGCCAACGAGCCGACTCTGTCAGCCACCTGCGGAGGGGACGGGGACAGGAGCCTGAAGAACATCTCACCAGCCATCTGACCATGCCACCGGCCACCTACTCGCTGTTCCTCCTGCCATCTCACCATGCTTCCACCCAGCCAGGTAACCATCCATCCAACCCATCCATCCAACTCTCCAGCATTCCATCCATCCATCCATCCATCCATCCATCCATCCCACCCACCATGCCTCCACCCATCCATACCTCCATCTATCCATGCCACCATCCCTCCATCAGTCCATCCCTCCATCCATCCATCCATCCATGCAAACAGCCAACCAACCATCTATCGGGCTATATCTCCATCCTTCCACCCATCCATGCATCCATCTCACCATCCATCCATACCTCCATCTGGCCATCCATCCATGCAACCAGCCAACCAACCATCCATCTGTCCATCCATCCATCCATCCATCCAACCCTCCACCCATCTGTATCTCCATCCATCCATCCAACCAACCATCCATACCTCTACCTGGCCATCCATCCATCCAACCAACCATCCATCCGTCTATACCACCATCAGTCCATCCATCCATCCATCCATCCCACCATCCCTCCCTCTACCCATTCCTCCTCCAGCTCCTCACCAGGAGTAGAGGAAGAAGCAGAAGAAGGGCAGGGACACGGCGAGCTGCAGCCAGCGCCAGGCGGGGATGGCGTAGGCGACGCCGGCCAGGAGGAACTGCCCGGCCGTGTAGCAGTAACCCATGAAGGTCCCCACCAAGGCCCGCGTGCGAGTGGGCATCCACTCCAAAGCTGCTGAGATACACACAGCCATGGAGCACACCAAGAAGGTCTTCGAGGCCGGTGCCGTGGGGCTGCTGGTGGCCACGTACAGAGGGAGACGCTGTTGAGGACGATGCCGGAGAAGGCCGTGCCCGTGAGGAAGCGGAAGAGGCAGTAGACGGGGAAGGTGGGGGCGAAGGAGGAGCACGTCCCCATGGCGCCCATCTGGAGGTAGCACCAGGTGAGCAACGACCGGCGGCCAAACCTGGCAGTGAGGAGGAGGAAGAGGTGGGAGGAGTGAGGAGGAGACAACCCTGATGGAGCTGCCCCACATCTCCTCGGGGTTGGGTTGTCCACCACCTCACCTGTCCGAGAGACCCCCGAAGACGATGCCGCCCACCAAGACGCCGGCCATGTAGAGCGACTGGGCCAACTGCTTCAGCCCCCGGGAGCTGCAGACAAGGTCCCACTGGCCAAGGGGTGAGGACATGGGGTGGGACAGAGATCGGGGCTGGGAGGTCCCCTCTGGCCTCCCTGCTGCCCCCCCAACAACGGCCCGTGGTGGCTGGTAGGATTGGTCCAACACAACCGCCAAGGGATGTTGGTCAACGGCGATACCGAGAAGGTGCCACTCTACACTTGGCCACCCTTCCCAGCATCCCCACGGTTGGAAGCTACCGCCGGGGGTCATCTGGGCCCTTCTTGATCTCCTTGTTGATGGCCACCAGCTCCTTCATCCCCCTGCCCCAAGATCTCAGGGCGTCAAGCGCCTCCACCAAGGCTTGAGCAAGGAAGACGCTCCAGTTGGAAGAAGTCAACGTCATGACTGACCGTGGCCTCTCTGCTGGTGCCTCAAGGTGGGAACTGCCCAGAAGCTGGGGTGAAAGGTGCCACCAGCCCCCAACCCCCACCTCTCCTACCTCTGTGATGATGGTGCTGGTGAAGACGCTGCGGTCGTAGGTCCAACCATCGCGGCAAGGCTCCGTCTCCGGCCAGCTGCCGTTGGGAGCCGAGCCGTTGGCCTCCAAGAGCCACCACTGCGGCGTCACGAAGCGGCGGCACCGCTCGCCGTGAGGAACCGAGACCTTCAGCAGCTCCTGGGGGTGGAGGCCGGTGGCGTTGACCTCCCAGCGGAGCCGGCAGCGATGGTCGCCGGTGGCGGCCGTGAAGTTCTGCAGAAGGTTGTGACTGGCCATCATGAGGACGGGCAGGGCCAGGAGAAGCACCGAGGCCACCTGGAAACGGCCCATGCCCCCGACGTGCTCCAGGAGGCTGGCGAAAGCCATGGTGTCACCTCGACCCCCCCGGCTCCCCCCGCAGCCATGCGAGCCCTAAAAGGGAAGGATTTCACCCCAAAATGGCGGCCGGGGCTCCCGTGGTGACCTCGTTCCACGAGCTCCAAGGGTGGGCTCCTTTATAACCCTGGGGGTTAATGGTTGACATCTGGGGTGGGGTTTTGGGGGCAGCTTTCTTTCCACCCCCCCCCCAGCAAGGACAACGTGAAGGTGTCCTTGGAGGCCACCAAGCGCCGGCGATGGGTGGTCAGAGCCAAAGCCACCGACCATGTGTCCTCCTCCCCCCCCCCCGGCCCCACGTCATCAGCGGCCGCAAAATGGGGCGAAACCGGAGGAATCTGGGGCAGGGAGCAAAGCTTCAACCACCTCATGGGGTCTTCTCAGGTGGCCATCGTGGAGAAGGGTCAAGGTGAAGATGGGGTTGGTGGGGGGGTCTTCTGGCTTGGGTCCATGGGTGGCCTTGGCCAGCACCGTTGGGTTAAATTTTAGCCATTTTTGTGGTCGGAAGGTGGTGGCCGAGGTGGCCCTGCTTGGGTCAGCGCATTCTCCACCCGCGGGGGTTAATTTTTGATGGGGTCAACCCAACGAAGGGGTTGATGGGGCCAAGGGTCATGTTGGCAGCAGGAGCAAGGGCCGGGGTGGCCCGGGGTGGGGGCAATCGGGGAAGGGGCATCAAGCATAAGGGTGGCACCATGAGGAGCTGGGGTGGGACATGGGAGCTCCTCACCCTTTTCTGGGACCTGCAGGACCCCTCCACTGGGACAAGAGTTGGGTGGTTTGGGGTTATTGGGTGTTGTCTTGCTGGAGGTGACCTCCAGTGCGGTGTTCGTGGTGGTGGTGACCTCGGGGAGGAGGTTTTGAGGTGTCACTGAAGGTCACCTCTAACAAGGAGGAAGGTTCTTGGTGGTGTCTTCTTGGTGGTGACCTCAGGGACAAGGTTTTGAGGTATCATCTTATGAGAGGTGACCTCCAACGTGGGGTTCTTGGGTGCCATCTGATTGGAGGTGACCTCAGGCATGGCTGTTGGGTGTCAACTTATTGGGGGGGGGTGGCCTCAGATAACACCTTGAGACATTGTTCCCACCAGAGCTGCTTTATTCCTCCAGGGGCTTCTTCTGCCCCACACAAGGAGGTCACCAGCCATGGGGAAGGCAACAAATTCCCACCCTGACCCCAGACAAGCTGTGGAGACCCATGGGGGAGGGTGGTTGCTGGTGGCCAGGCCTCGGATACTGTCCCCCCACCCGCCATGGTCCTTCAGGCCTCCTTCTGGGGGGCCTTGTCCTGGGGCTGGAGGGGAATCTTCTCTTTGGTGTCCTCTGTCTTCCTCCGCTTGGCCCTGGAGGGAGGAAGATGAGGAGGAGGAAGGTCCATGGCAGGGTGGGCCAGCCTGCTTCCTGTCCATCCAGCTGTCCAGCACTCGTTCTTCTGCCAACACACGCACCCACCTGGCCCTCAACACATCCCTCATCCCTCCATCCAACCCACCACCTTGGTCTTTCAGTCTGTCCGTCCATCCATCCATCCTCTATCCATCATCAAACCAACCACCATCTATCATCCAACCATCCACCAAGCATCTATCCCTCATCCAACCATAATCTATCCCTCATCCCTCTGCCCATCATCCAACCCTCCATCATCTAGCCACCGTCCATCCCTCATCTATCCATCATCAAACCAACCACTATCCCTCATCCATCCATCAATCATCTATCCCTCATCCAACCATCATCCAGCCCTCGTCCTTCCATCCATCCCTCCACCATCCATCATTTATCCATCATCAAACCAGCCTCCATCCAGCATCCAACCATCTTTCAACCATCTATCCCTCACCCAACCATCATCTATCCCTCATCCCTTCATCACCCATCCATCCATCATCCAACCAACCTCCATCCATCATCCAACCATCCATCCATCATCCAACCATCTTTCAACCATCTATCCCTCATCCAACCATCATCTATCCCTCATCCCTTCACCATCCATCCATCCAACCTCCATCCATCATCCAACCATCATCTAGCCCTCATCCCTTCACCATCCATCCATCCATCATCCAACCAACCTCCATCCATCATCCAACCAACCTCCATCCATCATCCAACCATCCATCCCTCCTCAAACCAACCACCACCCCTCCCCACCTGCTCTCCACCTCCTCGATGGTGTCAGGCAGGGGCGTGTTGAGGGTCTCCGGGAGGAACCCGGCCGCCACGGCTGCCACCACGGGGGCCACCCCGTAGACGGCGGGGGGCAGGAAGGGGTAGTACTCATCCATCATCTTCACCAGCGGCGCCACGATGCCACCCACTCGGGCCATGGTGCTGCCGAAGCCCAGCCCCGTCTGCCTGCGGGGAGGTCAACGTAGGAGTGGAGAGACCCTCCCGTGGAGGTCTCACCGGTGGCTGACGGGAGGACCTGGCCCGTGGTGGGGTCATGGGGATGAGGTTGTACCTGATGGGGGTGGGGTAGAGCTCAGTGGTGTAGAGGAAGACGCAGTTGAAGGAGGCGGAGAGACAACCCTTGCCGATGACGGCCAGCGCCGTGCGCACCGTCTGCAGCTCTGCCGGGAGAAGGTCCAGGGGGACACGGCGTTATGGGTGGGGGAGTCACCATGGGGAGGGGTCGAGGGTGGGATGGAGAAGGAAAGGAGGACGTAGGGATGGGTGGTGGAGCTTTGGGTGGATGGATGGATGAAGGTTGCATGGATAGCTGGATGGATGGAGAGGTGGGTGGATGGAGACATGCATGGATGGTTGGCGAGATGGGTGGATGAAGGATAGATGGATGGATGGATGAAGGTTGGATGGATGGATGGATGGATGGATGAAGGATGGATGGATGGATGGATGGATGACTACATGAATGGATGGTTGGAGAGGTGGGTGGATGGACGCATGGAGAAAAGGATGGATAAGACATGGATGGATGGATGGTGAGTCACCATCCTTGGTGATATTCAAAAGCTGTCTACCCATGGACACCATGTGGTGGTGGCCCTGCTTTAGCAAGAAGGTTGGAGCAGATGACCTCCAGAGGGCCCTTCCAACCTCAACCATACCATGGGTAAGTGAGGAGATTGGAGGATGGATGGATGGCTGAAGGTTGGATGGATGGATGGATGGATGGATGGATGGATGGATGGATGGATGGAGAAGTAGGTGCAGCATTCAACAGCTGCAGAAGGGAGGGATGGGTGAAGAGCAAAGCAGAGTTGTGGACTTGGTGGGGACATGAGTGGCTGGACAGAGCAGTGCAGAAGATCCCCATGAGTCCATCACACCCACCCGTGGACACAAAGATGTTGGCAATGATGACCAGCCCCGCCAAGAAGAGGGTCACCATGAGTGACACCCGCCGGCCGATGTAGCTCAGGGAGATGGTCACCACCACTTTGGCCGGGAAGTCAACGGCGCCGAAAATCACCTGGATGAGGTAAATGCTGACACCAAAGTTTTGCAGGTCCATGGCCAGCCCGTAGTAGGAGAAACTGATGGAGAACCTGGAGCAGGGCAGAGAGAAGCATGGACCTTGAGGTGGGGGTGACCTCTCTGGAGTGTCACCATCGCATGGGACAGGGCAGGGAGCTCAGATGGAGGAGGAGAGGGCTGTGGTGTGGTTGGCCAGTTGCCCGTCCTTCTATTCATCCATCCGACCAGCTCTCCATCCATCCATCCATCCATCCATCCATCCATCCATTCATCCATCCATCCTTCCTTCATCCATCCATCCATCCATTCATCCATCCATCCATCCATCCATCCATCCCTCCCTCCTCTTCCTCCTCCCCACCAGCCTCCCCCAGCCCCACCAGACGATGGAGAGGCAGAAGAAGATGTGACGGATGACCGGCGTCCGGACCAGGTCGGAGATGGTGTAGGAGGACTTCAACCCAGCCAACTCCTCCTTCATGTTGGCCTTCAGGATCTAGGAGAGGCAACAACAGGAGAGGTTGGTGGGGGATAGAGGTGGGACACCAAGACCTGCCCACCTTGAGGGCCACCAGACCTCCACCGTGATCTTCTCCCCTTCCTCCTTCTTCTTGTTAATCCTGGCCACTCGCTGCAGGACCTTCACGGCCCTCTCGGCCTTCCCGGAGAGCACCAGCCAACGGGCGGACTCGGCCAACCACCTGCAGTCCACGAGAGGAGGGGGAAACTGAGGCACGGCCAGAACCCCACGCAGCCCCATGGTCTTCCTTGAGGGACCTGAATGTCCTACCAGGAGTAGAGGAGGAAGACGAAGAAGGGCAGGGAGACGGTGAGCTGGAGCCAGCGCCAATGGGGGACGGCATAGGCCACGCCCGCCAGCAGGATCTGGCCCAGGGTGTAGGCGAAGCCGGTGATGGCCACGGTGATGGCGCGGTAGGGGGTGGGGATCCACTCCACCACTGCAAGGGACCGGGGGGGACATGGCTGACTTGGTGTCCCCCGCTTTTCTCCGTGACCCTCCTGGTGAAGGTGGCCTCCTCATCATGGCCAGATGCAGCCCCGTGGCCAGGGCCATGGCCACGGTGATGGCCACGTCCATGACCATGGTGGTGTCCCTGGCCATGGCCAAGATGATGGCCCCGTCCATGGTTATGTCCATGACTACGATGTTGGCCCCATCCATGGCCAAGATGATGGACCCATCCATGGCCAAGATGATGGCCCCATCCATGGCCATGTCCATGACCATGGTGTTGTCCCCATCCATTGCCATGTCGATGGCCCCATCATGGCCAAGATGATGGCCCCGGTGATGGCCACATCCATGACCATGGTGTTGGCCATGTCCCTGGCCATGGTGATGGCCCCCTGACCATTACAGGCCCATTAGCAGCCATAGGGACATCTCCATTTGCAGAGAGGTGGGATGTCCCCAGCTGTGGCTGTTGGTGACATCTGCATCTCTCAGCCTTGCAATGTCCCTCTCCATGGTGATGTCCTCACCCATGGCCATTGGGACACCCCTACCCACAGCCAATGAGTTGTCCCCATCCATGGCCAGTCTGGTTGGCTCCACCTGGTCATCCTCCTCACTACCCCCATCCGTGGCCACTGGGGACATCTACAACCAGGACTACGGCAGTGTCCCTCTCCATGGCCACAATGATGTCCCCATCCATGGCCAGGCCAGTTGGCCCCACCCATGGCCCCTGAGACCTGATGGCCCTTCTCCATGCCCATGGTGATCTCCTCACTCATGGCCACTGGGCCAAGTTGTCCCTTCTCCACGGCCACCTCCACAACCATTGGGTTGTCCCCACCGATGACCATGCTGGTGGGCCCCACCCAGGTCTCCATGGTTGGTCCTCACCCAGGCAGGCGATGCTGAGGCCGAAGCCGGAGAGGGCCATGCCGCCAGCGAAGCGGAAGACGCAGTAGGACGCGTAGTTGGGGGCGAAGGCCGTGCACGTGCCCATCACCCCCAGCTGCAGGTAGGACCACATCAACATGGCCTTGCGCCCAAACCTGCAACGAGGAGGCACCGGAAGCCACTGAAGATGGTCTGGCCAATGGCCTGGGGGGAAACTGAGGCACGGGGAAGGGGGTCTCTGATGCCTTCACCTGTCTGAGAGACCTCCCAGGACCAGGGCACCCACCAGGACCCCAGCCATGTAGATGGACTGGGCCATCTGCCGGAGCTGCCGGTAGCTGCAGACGAGGTCCCACTATGGGGAGGAGGATGAGGTGAGGACAACCTGGCCTCTCCTTCCACCCAGTAGTCTGTCGGTCCACCACCTCCATCCCGCATCATCACCATCTTCATTCCCCCAACCCCATATGGCTCCATCTCCACCTCCATACAGCTCAATCTCCAGGTCCATCCCTCCTCCACCTCCACCCAGCTCCATCTCCACCCCCTCCTCCATCTCCATCGCCATCTTCTTCTCCATCATCTCCATCTCCAGCCTTCCTCCATCTCCACCCTTCCCATCTCCATCTCCACCCATCTCCATCTCCATCATCTCCATCTCCACCCCTCC
>JAVSBS010013855.1:140748-156571 GCA_033124195.1 Coracias cyanogaster | reverse complement strand
CCCCCCCCCCCCCCCCCCCCCCCCCCCCCCCCCCCCCCCCCCAAGACGCAGAGGTGGGGAGAGACGGTTCATGCTGGGAAGAGAACCAACCACATTCCTGCTGATTAGAACTGTGTAAAGCAAGTCATTTTTGCCTTTAAGTAGAAGCTCTGGTATTACTACAAGAAAACTGCAGATGAGCACTACTGAGCATCCTGGATGGGTCCAACTCCACCACCTTTTACAGCAGAAGGGCTCTTTTACCAAACTGTTTTCCCCGTCCCTAATGACTCGGGCTTCACATCACACCCTGGCAAGCTGGGAAGATAAGGAAGATTTCCATGCTGAGCATATCCCCTGAAGCTCTGACACTGAAGAGACAGGAGAGAGTGTCTATCCCACTCTGTTCATTTTTAGCATGCAGTAAAGCCTGAATACAACTCCAACAGTTTTTCCTGGTGGAGTTCGCCTTGGCTTGGTGACTGGGCCACTTATTCTTCTCTTCTCTGTGAGTTTTATCAGGGCTCCAACACTCTGGCAAACACATCTTAAATATTTGAGGCCCTTGAAGTTTTTCTTAGATTTGTTTAAGTGTGATGACACAAATGATGTAAAAGCTTTTGCTAGATAATTATTTGAGCCTTAACATCTTTAAGTGTTTTCTGATGTTCTGCAGCTCAGTATATGACTTGCCTTTTTTTTTTTTTCCATGATCTGCTTTTGTGGAGATCTTGACATCCCCTGCTTGCTTGATGAAACAAATCTGGAGGCAGAACTTAAATCTTTACAGAAAAAAATCTTTGGTTCCCTTAATGATGATGATGGTTTGAACACCACTGATAATTAGATTCTAAGTGACTTGCTGGAGTTCAGAGCAGATCTTCAAAAGCCCAGAATGACAGTTCCTATTTAAATAACTTGCCAAAATGGACTTGGTGATAAGTGATTATGAGAAAACACCTGAATTTTTTTAATAGATTTTGGAACTTTGTGCAAGAAGGGCACGTACCTGAAATACAATTGATGTAGTGACCACCTTTGCAGTAGGCTCTGCTGGGTGAGTGACACAAGCTGAAACAGCAACCTGGCCATGAGCAGGTGGAAGATCAAGGTGGTCTGACTTCCTGGCTCAACCAGATCAAGGAGGGAAGATGGTGATCTGAACTACTGACTAATTTTCATTTCCCCCCTTCCCCACCCCTCCCCCCCGCCCCTTCTTTCTTCTGCTGCAGTAGCATTTTATTAACAAATCTTTCTGCTGAAACCAGATGAGACTGTAGCCCACACGGGAGAGGAATAAGGAAAATAATTCCAGTTGGAGTTCTCACATGCTATTAGTGCCACACAATGGGAGGGAGAAGGTGATACCCAGTGTAGCTTTACCTAATGCCGTGGGTCATGTAACTGAGGTACTCAGTGGCCTGGCCAGCTGTAATGGGAAGAAAAATATTATGAGATTCTTAGCTGATCTTATCCCCCAGTTGAGAATAAAGTCCCTTTCTCTACAGATGAGCAAACCCCAGTCCAAAACAGGGAATGCATAAATGTGGCTTAATGGATAAGAGAATGTAACGTTTTATGTGTGATTCAG
Source organism: Coracias cyanogaster (assembly GCA_033124195.1). Classification (NCBI taxonomy): domain Eukaryota; kingdom Metazoa; phylum Chordata; class Aves; order Coraciiformes; family Coraciidae; genus Coracias; species Coracias cyanogaster. The sequence goes on along the minus strand of JAVSBS010013855.1, from coordinate 155,001 downwards.
CATTCTGGCTCCCCAAAGGTTATTCAGCTAGTCTAAAATATAATATGCTTGGAACAATGACAGCACCCCTTCTGTTATATTGTAGAAACTTTTGCTGTATTTTGTTAAGGATCAGTGAAAAATGAAACATTACTCCTTATTCCCTGAAGAGTCATCTAGCAGAGCAGCTGAAATGCACAAGGAATAGCTATGAAGAAGAAAATAATGGACTGGCTGTTTAGTCCAACAGAAAGTCTTAGATGGCAACTCCTGTTTTGCTATGAATAGCAATTTCTATGTAGCCTTTTTATTTTGGATTGATGTAGGTCAGTAAAGCAGCAGAATCCTGTACGTAGCCAGAAGTCAAACTGATGGTTAGTTACATACATAAACAGAAAACGTTTGCTTTCTATCTTTGCACTCGTAAATCATGAAATGTTTACATTGAGAAGATCAGCCTTAGTGTATGGAAGCAGAAGGCCTGTATTTCTTGAGACCATCCTATTGGAAGGGAGAGGTATCATCAGTCTAGTGGTCATGAACGTCAGAGATAGCAGATGCTACTGGGCTATTGGGCCTTAAAGTGTGTGGATGTTGCACCTGGGGAGAAATTTTCAGTTCTGCATAAGGCAATGGGGTTGATAGTTCCTGCTAGGATTACCTTGGGAAATTAGCGTATCTGGTTCTCTGGGTGGTTCTGAAAGTTGTACCCTAACCAGCAAATACAGGCCTTCTTTAAAAAAATGCTAATATCTGCAATGTAGCATAAGATATTAATGGAGGCAGGACTTCATGATAGGTCACATTTCATGAATACATTAGAAATATAAGATCTGGTGATTTATTTCCCCCCACAACCCCCAGCACTAGCATTCCTACATCACTTTTATGCTTAAAATTCTGATGATCAGCCTCTGTGAGGTTAAAACACTGCTGTGCATTATGCTGCTGCCACCGTTATCAAACCTCGGGACAGAGGACGAAGTAGACATTGAATGCTGGCTTGGTGTTCCTCTTGGGAAGAGCTATGGGCTTTGCAGAACCACTACTAGTGCAGGTCAGTGTGCAGAGGAGCTGTCACCAGCTTAATAAATTGACTAATGTTATGTCCCTTTTGGCTTGGAAGGACTGCGGTCCGGAGAATTGGGCATCCAGACTGTGCTTAGAAGTCAATTTTGAGCCTATGCCAGATAATTGGCATTCAAAAGGTAATGCCTTACGCTCGCAAACTAAGAGTATTGCGTGTTGGTCTACCACTTTTTTTACTAATACTGTGGATCTCATTAAAAGGTAAACCAATCTCGTCCCATGCTACTGACTTGACTGCGGTGTGTCCTATATTTAGAACGGATGCCTCAGTACGGTATTTGTGCTGTATCCTGGCCAATGTTCACTTCTAATGATGCCGTCTGTGCTTCAGTGTTGCTCTATTTCAAATGCTTTTAGAATGGGTAAAAAATTCACAGTAGGAACTGATAGTTCATATTTAGTTGCAGTGTCTTTGACAGACTGCCCGTTACCAAGGTGTTGGCAGAGCTGTATAGCTCAAGACACAGTGATGGAACAGACTATAAAACTCTAGAGAGTTAACTCAGCGAAGGGAAACCCTGGCAAGAAGATAATAAAAATAATCAACAGTGGCTTTTGTTTTTAAGCAGAAAAGGAAAACCACAAACCTCTGTGCCCCAAACGGGATAAAAATCATTACAAAACAATCAATAACAAAAATGCTATGGTGAGGAGGGCTGAAGAGGTCTCATTTTCTGTGTGATCTGTGCTACACAATAAATACCCAAGTTCGCTGGTGCGTCATGGCAGGACTAGGAGGTTTTGTTTGAACATATAGCTTGTCCACAGTCTCAACACATTAGCAGATGTGATCTACCTCAAGGCCCATAAAGTCTTGGAGCCAACATAGTAGCTGACTTGACCAGGTCTCCACCCAAATACCCAGACACAAACCCTTCCAAGAAGGAAACACAGCATTCCCAGGGCTGCCAGGATCTAAGTGCCCTGCTGAATGCTTGCTTCTGGGTATACAGCTGTTTACAGGTCTGAGACCTGACTTTACAAATACTTGGACTTGGCAAGTCATGGAAGACCAAGTGTTGCTCCAAATGAAATTATTGATTGAAAAGTTAATATTTTCTATGATTGATTACTCAATGAATGTCTTGCTGAACTTTATGTATAATATGCTGCAATTTTTCAGTACTTTGATCCAAAGCTATAAATAGATTTGGAAACATTTGTGCATGGTCTCCTGCAAGTGTACTGTTTTTCCTTCTGATTTTGAAATTATCCAGCATTGGCTAAAATGTCATGACTTATCAGACAGATGATAAACAAGCTGATCAGGTTGACCACCATTTTAGAAAAAAGACTTAACACTAGAGGGGAAGCATCTCCAGAGTCTTGTCCAGCTGCCTGTTTGAACTTTCCGTGGTGCATAGAAACTGCAAATAATATTTAAGACTGATACTTTTTGCAGGCACAGAAGAGGCGCCCCATGAGTTGCTTACCAGAGAGGAGAAATGTTACACTGATGGAATCCTAACATAGATACAGAGTTGCAGTGGGCCAATGCTGGACAAGTCTTCAGCTGTGTGCTCTTTCTGGGCTTTATAGGTGGTCTAGGTCTACAGTTAGCACAGCATGATGGTAGAAATTACTATATTTTGTGATGTATATCCTGATGTAGGTGGGAAGGCCAAAGGAAAAGGATTTCCAATGCTTGCCAGCAGACTAAAGATGTCTATACAACTTACCCTTTGAAAACAGTTACGTGCTGAAGAAAAAGAGGTATAAAATGCTAATCAAAGATCTGGTCGGGAATATTCCCAGCTGGTTAACAAGAAATACACTATTTTTAGGTGTTTTTATTTATTTGTTTGCTAAACAGAGTGAATAACTGCAAGTTTGGAGGGCTGGAAGGAGAAACTGATTTTGCTCTCTGATTTGCTGTACTCTACCAGACTTCTGCCTTCAAATGGAATAGAAGGACTGTGCACCTTGCAAAAGCAAACCCTATAATGACAGAGGTTACACAGGGAGAAAAGCTTGTAGTCTGCAAGAGTATGAGAGCAGACCTTGGGATCACTGTCACGAAGTCTCGTTTTGTTGTTCTTATAATTCCCTTCCCTTGCTGTATCTCCAAGACAAATTGCTTTGGCATGGCTGGTGTCTTTGCTCATAGGTAAAGAATTGTTGAAGTGTCACTCTTCTACTGTTGGCAGGTTTTCTTTCTCAGAAGGCCTTCTTCTCCTGGAAGGCAGTACTTTATAAATAAGGAGAATCTCTCAAAAAGTGGAATTTAACTTCCTTATGATTCTTACTTCTCTCTTCTAATACTGACCTACTTATTGTGCCAGTGGTTTGGTCAGCCCTGGACACAAGGAGGTTAAATACTTGAATCTCCGTGTGGAAGAATATGTATTTCTGAGCAACTGCCTAAAGCTCACTTAATGTTCTCGAGAAGGAGTTAGGCTGACTAGCTTTGACCATGTGAAATGCTAAATTGTACCATGCTCCGCTAGGAAATGATAACTAATGGAATTGAAAAAAATTGGAAAGGATATGGGATACCAACAACAAGTGAGCATTTCCTATTGCCTTATATCCTATTAGTGATGAAATATAAGCTGCTGCTTAAAAAGGAATTTACAGTAGGTCAGCAGATCACATGTAGCTACTGCAGATAGATTCAGTGCTGATTAACAGAAGATGATGGGTACAAGTGAACTTCAGAAAATCTCTGGCTCCTTTCCTAAGCATTTAGACGGCTGAGTTACTAGACCTTTGCTAAAGGCTGGCTGTACATCACACTCAAGGGGGTGAAAAATGGTTTCTCCAAGTTATTTCCAATAAAGTACACACTTTGCATGGCTCCGTGTTTCTTTCTGTATCAGGTAAATGTGAATTTAAGTAACATTATGCTTTGATTAAACTTTAGTGATGGTATCTAAATTATGAAGTGTCTTGTTAGATTCAGCTGGCAATTCAGGCAATGAAACTGATGGGAATTTTCCTCTGAGAGGCCCGGGGCCTTCAGAACCAAGGGACTCTTGGCAGGACATCCAGTACGTGGCTTCACGGGCTTTTGTAGTTTTGAAAGCTAATGAAAGAAATGAGCCTAGGAATAGCCCCAAGGACCTTTACTGGATTTGCTTTGCCAGAAAATCATCATCAGTGTTGACTCTGGGTCCACTCATAAGAAAAGATATTTAGTTGAGTGAGGAGAATACGATGGCTTGACCTAGGTGATTTGATTTGGGGTATGCTGGCGGTTGTATGTAATTCTGCTTCTGGTAGTCAGTGGTGATGGAGCAACAAGTGCTTCCCATTAGTATCTGTTGTTACACAAGAAGACAAATTGCTTCTTTGGCAAATGATGTGGGTCCTCTGCCAAAGACAAAAGGTTTGTTCTGTGTCAAAGCTGAGACATTCATGTGTTTTCTCATATGTAAAAAATTACAAATCCTGACTTTGCTTCATGGTCATTTCTAGCCCTGGGCTTTGAAGGAAGGCCCTGTAGGACTAGACAGCTAAAACAAGACCCTATTTATGTAGGCCTCTTGTTTATCTGCCTCTATTTGGAAGATCATGATGGTCCAAGAAGGCTTTGTGCCAAGACTTGTGCAGTTTAATATATCATCCATGGTCTAAAAAGAATGAATAGCAAGGTGAGAGAAATCACCTCTGATACTAAGTTATGCAGACAGTCAAAACTAAAACCATCAGTGAAAAAACATGCAGAAAGTCCTCATGGTAATGACCAACAAAGTCAAGTCAAACACAAATAACAAGTCCTCTGCTACTGACTGCTATCCTGCAGCCTATTCTAAACAGGTCTTTTTTTCCTGCTCTAAGGAGCCAGTTCTGAAGAGAAGATGCTAATATACTACTTAGCATTCTCTTACACCTGATTCCCTTTGGTCTGGCAGCAAAGTTCCCAAGATCTTCCTCTTTTGGTGGTGAGAAGGCATCTCCAGGCCAGAAGCTGGCTAGAAAACACACAGCACCATCCTGACACAGTGTTATCAGCTGCCTTATCAGTCCGGTCACATGCCTTCCCACAAGCTTGAAGGGCTAATATTTCCTGTGGCTTGAAATGCAGCTTGTGGGAAGTTGTGGTTGATAGCTCTGTTGCTGACAGCACCATCATCTTGTGACCACATGGTGTTCCAAGGCCAACATCAGCATGGAAAAGGTGGGGTCAGCCATAATTAGCCCTTTTCAGGAGGTAATGCTTTTAATGCTAGCATTGGAAGGAAGGGAAGTTGGGAGCGTTTGGCAGCACTGCTGTTGTTTATGGTTGGGCTGCCTGTCCTGCCAACACTAGCTCATGTAGTTGGGGCAAATGCACGCTTCTGTAAGAGGTTCAGAGACCACTGTGTTGCAAGAGAGTTTTCAAGACCTGAAAGAGCAGCCCACAGTATTCGTATGCTCCTTTGTGTGCAGTCTAACCTTTGTGTGAATTGCACGTGTGTTATGTCTTGTTTTGATTTTTCTTCCTTCATCAGTTGGTACCAGGATGTTCAGGATGTTTAAACAGAATCAAATGTTACTACTTTTTTCAGTGCTAGAGCCTTGTCTTGCTGCAGATTTTGCTAATGTCACTTTCCCTTGCTGATTGTAGTTGAGGCTTCTGACCAGCTGCTGATAGACACAAATCTCTGTATGATTTGTTACAATGGCTGGACTTAATTCAGAGCAGAAATGGATCTCAAAGAATTGTTGTTTCCTCTCATTCCTAGCAAAGCATGTAGAGCTTCAAATGCCCAAGAGCACGTATGGCTGCTAACTGAACAACATCCTGTTTGGATCTGTCCTCCTCACTATTGATCACAAATCCTGTGGCTGCTGCTACTGTGGTATGTTTCCTTCTCACTCCATCTACTCCAGGCTGCTGCTGGTGGTCTCCAGCTTCATACTTCCTTCATCAAAGACTGAAATGTCCATGTCGCAGATGGTGTTAATAATAACGATTGTGGCTCCAACAGCGCTAATGGCCATGGGCTTCCTTTCATCTGTCTCAAATGTTTGAAACCCTCTTCTAGCATTGGCCACCCCTTTTTTTCAGGCAGCTCAGTGGGGTGGTTTTGGCTTATGTCAGGAATACCAGCGGGCGTCCTGATGATGAAACAATCTTGATTGCAGTACCCTACGGATTCCCCATTCCCACTCACTTCTCAGTGCTAGCTGTGGAATGAGATTGCAGCTATGAAGTGAGGTCTTTAAATTGTCGATACAGGAGTTGACCATGTCGGTCCATCTGATGTGAGCTCAGAAATCTGTTCCCAAGTTCTATTTGAAAAATAAATGCATTTATAGGCTTTTTATGTACTACAGGGAAAACCCTGAAAATGAATGGAAACTTTCAAATGCAGCCTTTTTCAAGTAAAGGTCACATGTTGATTTAGGAACAAACTTCTCCATTTTCATCTTTTTTTTTTTTATATGTTCTTCTGTTTCTCTGACCTATTCAGTCTCTCTAAAACACATCTCTGCTTTTTCCAGTGTGTGAAAATAAAAGACTGGAAGGATGGGGGAAGTTGCTGGCCTTTTCAGGAGCAACAGCAGGTTTTGAAAGAATAAAACTCTAGTAATCAGGGCAGACAATAATAGCCTGCAAGTCACAGAATACACCAACTACATCAGTAAATGTGACATCGCTCTGTGCTGGGTCTGGCTCAGTGCACAGCACTACAGGGCCTTCCTCTAGGCAACACTTTCAGCCCCCAAAATTATTCAGAAAGATACCCCCTTTATTGTGTTTCATCTGGGCTCTACATTGCATTAAACACGCTCTTCCTTAATGTTTGGGGGTTTTTCTTTTGCCGTGGAAAAAAGGTTTCTTCTGAATGTTGATGGTAGATGCCAACCTTCGTTTGAAATAATTGTAAATTGAGAAAGAATGAATTGTCTGTTTTGAATCATGAACTATTTACAGAAAAAGTAGTAATAATGTTTTCAGTGGTTTTTTACACCAAAATTTAATACAACCTGTAAATATTCTGGTCAAGGTAATTTTTACAGTGAGTTGTTAAGCAAACTCTCCTCAGAGAGAAGTGGGAGGGAGGTGACATGCGTAAAGAAGGTGATGATGGGTTAGAGCAAAATGTTCAGGAGCATTCAAAGCGATGCTTATCAGAAGTTTGCAGCTGTGCTCCTTGGAATGCAGGATGTCACTTCCCAGTGACCTGGGAGGTGAAGGAGAGGCTGGATAGAACCACAGAATATATGGAAAGATCCATATGTGAGCATGTGTGCATGAAAAGCTACTGCTGCAGTTCTTGTGTTTACCTGCCATGTAAAACCCTTGCTATCTTTCTCCATGAGCTTCTGGTTTGTTGCTTTGCCTTGGATCTTCACTCCAGCATACAAGGCTTAAACCTTCAGAACAAAATCCCAGGTGGTATAAAGACTGGAGCTCCCTGACTAAGGATTTGAACCATGCCTCTTTATGGAGCAAGACTGAGTGTTGAACTGCTGTCCCTCTGCAGGGCCTTTACTAGAGCAGTGAATTTCTATGCTCCAGAGTACCAGTCTTCGTGGGATTTTAGACTCATCTGTTCCAAAATGCAAATGACCCAGGTTTGAACTTCCTTCAAGCCTTCCCCTTGTTGTTTGAAAGCCTTTATTCCAGCCAACTGAGCAACAGTTCAATCCTTCCTTGAACACCGCTTCAGTCTCTGGAAGTTCTCTTGGGTACCGTGTTAGATACCATGTACACTAGATATTACGAACTGAGCCTCACTACTCCTGGCATTTCTGGCAGAAGGGATTCCTCACTGATGTGTGAGGAGTTGCCCAAGTTGTGCTGCTACTGAAGAAGGGATGCTCCGAGAGCTGGGTCATGAGCAAAGATTTCACAGCAAGGATGTGGAGGTTTTAGATCCAGATGGCAATGATTGTTAATCTCTGCGGGGTTTGCCTGGGAGACAGAATAAGGAAGGGATTCCTGTTAACTCTCTTGGATACAAAGATTTAATAGAAGAAATTGTGCTGTTTCTCAGTCTGCTCCCACATCTAATTGTGGGCATTGACTCTGCTCCTGCTCTGTTTTTTAACTGATTTCTGTGGTCCCAAAAAATCCTCCATTCTTGCTCTTCTCATCACCCACTACTGTTGGCTTATTCTTCCTTTATGTGAGGCAAATAGGGGCTGCACTTTAACTGAGCCTTATCCCCATTTCCTTCACAGCTTCTCCCAAAATTAACATCTTTTCCCAAACAAGTATCTACAGCTTTTCTCCCTCTTTCTATCTTCAGCAATCCCTATAACAACTACCTGCAATCCCTATAACAACAAACCCTTTTTAATCAACATCAAACACCATCAGCTCAATTGGATAGGGCTTTTGTCTGCTGGCATTAAAGTGATGGGATGGGAGCCTATTTAGTCCTTTATTTTATTAGGTCTTACAACATCTCTGATAACTGAAAACGGAGAATCTCTACAGGTCCGTTGTGAAACTGCATAAATTCTGAACTTAATGAATTGTAATTAGTGGCATCATAATGGGCTCCAGATGTTAGTAAGTCATTTAGGAAGAAGTACAGTTGTTTGCCATTCTGCACAACACTGACAAATTAGAATTCAAACCATACAAGCCTCTGTCTTTCATAGATCTCTTATACAATATGTTTGTCAAGAATGTACTAATATGAAATGATGTGCAAAGCGGGATGCACAGAACTGTTGTCTCATGTTTCCACGTTGCCTCTTTGTGTGTGAGAGGATCATGGATGTGCATGCCCGGTTCTGTGTTGCGGGAGGTTCAGACCATCTTGAGGCTTGGATAAAACAGCGCTCAGACTGTAGGTTGTCTTCTATATTCCAGTACATCCTGGACTTAAAAAATAACTACTTCCCAGGGAGGGAAGTATTGTCTAATAGATTTGGTTGTCATGCCTGAAGGTGCTGTATAAAAGACAAACAGACATATGTTTGTATAATCTTCATTACTTTTAACACAGCCCAATATAATTTCACAAAATGTTTCATTTATTTTTATTTCAAAGATTGTGACAGTTAGGATTTTGAAGTACAAGTTGCCATCTGCAATCAATTTATGATCTCTCCCTAGTGCAATTGTGGAAAAAAAGAAGAGGGAGGAAAAAAAAGAGAGAATTATTTGGAGTAAAAAGCATTGAAAAACAAGTAGAGTAGAGTAATAGCACATCTGTTTTCGTACGAAATCATGGAACCTGGACTTTTTTCAGTGTGGTATTTTACTACCACATGGCTTTAATCCTACATCTGGGCCTGTTGTTTTATGAAATATTTCCCACAGATGATGTCAATTATAATTTTTGTCCCGCTCGTCAATTTACGGACTTTTGGAATAAGACAAAATGAAACAACCAGAAAAAGAACAACTTATGTGGTCTACTCTCTGACAAAATTATAGCTGTGTGATACACTTCTAAAATCAATAACTCTGTTAATGATTAGCAGAAAACATTGCTTAGTTTATGAGCAGAGATGTGGCCCACACTCACCAGATGTTTGGCTCTAAGTTGCATTCTTGTTTGCTGTGTATTTACCAGCAGATGTTCAGCAGTTTATTTAATACCTCTTGTATGAGCCAGTAGTAGGTCTAAGTCTGTGCGACATTTATAAGCCATCTGCCAGCAATACAGGTGGAATGCTTTTATGATTTTTCTTTTTCCTCTCTCTGCCTTTTTTTCTGTGGTGATCTATCAATGAAATCATAGATAAGTCTTTATGGATTTATGTAGCTATTAGGCAATAGAATGCTTATCTTTTTAGGAAGACCCAAAAATGTATAGCTCAGCAGATGTCTCTTCAGCTGTTCTTTAATTATTATTTTTGCACTTAACTTGCAGCACTATCTGAAAGGTCTGATGGAACTCTCCTTCCAGAGATATTCCAGCTGGTTTTAAGTTTAGAACCTGATTCAAATATGAGTGTTCTGAAGGGTTATGCTCATTGGAGTCTGAAACTGGTTTTGAATTGGCCTTTGAAAGAAAGGCCCGGGTAAAGTAAAGATCCAGCTTGTGTTCCCAGCTTTCCCAAGGCTGAGGAGTATTTGAGTTTAGGGTTTACGGTGAACTAGACTCAAATCGTTTCAATGCACGGGCATATACAAATTCCAATGCTGGTTTTAGTTGGAAGTGCTCACGGGGTCTGATCCAAATCCTATTGAAGTGAAAGACTCTTGCTGACCTCAGTGGGCTTTGGATCAAGTCCATGGAAAAGTGTTTCTGTGAAAAGAATGCATTTACTGTGGCCCTGATACAGCAAGGTATTTGAGCATGCACATAGTGTTTCAACATGTGAATGGTCCCATTGGTGTACGTGTGCTTATTGTTATGCAAGGGCTTGAACAGAGACCCTCAAGAACCTCCACTCTGTCCAAGTTGGGTGAGGATTTTTTCCATGGTAGGTGAGGGGTCCAAAGGTTTAGCCCCAGGCTCTGTAAAGCTTCAGAAATCTGCTCTATGTAAGGGAAATCCATGCAAAAATGTTGTATTCCTGGCTCAAGACTTATCCTGACTGGCTCTCCAGAAGCATAGCTGCAGTAGGTAATAGGGTATTATCCTGCTTTTAATGGCATATCGGACTAGATTATACTTCCAGAAGATGGTCCCATGGGAGAGATGGTCAAGGGAGTACAGTCAGGCAAGGCAGTCCCTGGTGCACGATAAACTGCAGATCCATAAGATGTCCGAGGCTAAAGCTACCTGTACTGCGGAATTACATTAAATTCATGTGCTAATACAATCTGTGATTTCTAGGTTGTGTATCAATATTATTTGTGTATGTATGTGTTTATCCTGAGTGTCTGCCACAATATCCAAAACTGGCACGAGGAACTAGTTTGGTAGTGAATTAAGTTTATTGCTCTATAGAGGAAGAAATATCAGAAGTGGGCTGAGTAAACAAGGGCAGCAGGCAGATAGAGAGTAGACATTCAAAGGAAGTATATGGTAATGGGAACAGTCACTGATATTGCTGGCTATTGCATATTCTGGTTGTGTGAAGTGTTGCAGTGTTTTCTGAACTTGGTTTCTTCCCTTAATTTTACCCAATTTGTGCTAGCCCTGGCCAACCCCAAATCACTCTGATTGAAAAGGAATACTTGAGTATTCAATAAATAGTTCAGGGTTGGTGGAAATCACCTGTTGGAGGTGGAAAGAGTGTAATCTGCAAAAACACTTCTAAAATATTTCTTTACTTTTTCTAATTAAAAGTATCCTCTCTGTCAGGTAGTTTCCACTATAGTGAAGATACAAACTTGATGAAGCCTTTGAGCTCCAGCCTCAGTTCAACTGTGTGGCCGATGTGACCACTGAATGTACCTAGGAGTGAATATCATCAGTGATTTTGCCTCTGTACGCAGCATTAAGACTTGCAAGAGAGCCCAGTCATTGTGTTCCTTTGTGAGGAAGGATTCACTGTGACAATTTTCAGAGTTTCAGAAAAAAGCTAAAGCCTAAGCATGGGGCTTTTTTTTAGCTGTCACAGCTGAAATTGAGGTGCCTTGAGCATCCTGTAGATATTTACATGTGAAAAGATGCTGGAAAGGTTCCAGTTTGCTGACATGCAGAACCAAAACTAATGGCTGGTCAAAGTCTGACTGCTTCAGCCTAGAGTGAAGGTGAAATTTCATAGCAGTGATGTAACTAAGTCCTGGAACAAATTAAGAAAAGAAAAAATATTTTAAGAACCCAGAATGGTTTTATCAGTATTTAAGGTCCTCAGAGTGAGAGTAGGAACTTGATTCACTGTCTTACAGACTGAACAGGTCCAAGGCACTTAAAACCTAAAGTCTCTGAGAGATCTGGCTGAGTCTGGTCTGAAAAAAGGACTGCGGCTACTCATGGCCTTCTAGAGGAGCTGGCAGATGAGATCCCACCTCTCACCCAGCATCCAAAATAGCCCTGAATAGCTCCATGCAATGGAAGCACACCCTACATGCCTGTATGAAGGATACTGGTGTTTTAATCCAACTACAGAGAGAAATTACTTGGTCTGTGGTAGTATTCATTCCCCTCTTAGGGACAACAGGAGGATCTATACTGGTTTCAGTGCGTTCCTAACCCTTTTGAAATGGAAAGCTGCAACCAAATCTCATGTTTCAGGGCTTCAGCCTGCAGGACTTGGGAAGGATTTATTGTTTGCTTTCCTCTCAGGCACCAGATTTTTTCCCAGCTGGAGACATGACACTGGAGGTAGGCCAGTGCTTGGACGTGGTGTATAAAATCCTCTTTTTGCAGATGACTGGCTAGTCAAACTGATGTGATTACCAGATTTGTGAAGAAATTTTATTCTCCATCACTTTGTAAGGTCTAGAACCACAATCAGGCATTTTGGTCAGAAGGGCGAAGCAGAGAAAGGCCCATGGCAACTTAGAGGAAGTAGCTGAGCCCACTGACAAAGTCTGTTGTAGGCAGGACTTCAAGGGGAGATGCTCAAATTCAACCTAACCATGAGTTCAGGAAGATGTCTCTCAACCCTCTTGCATCCCCATCCCTAGGAAGGGATCTAGGCTGGGCTTCAAGTTCCAAGGCAAAGTTTCTAGCGCTAAAACTAATGGCTTGCAGAGAAGGAACACTTTCCCTGGGATCCACTGAGCTCTTGGATGCCCAAGGTTATACTGGCTGGTTTTCCTGATGCTCAATAACTGCTTTGTTCCCCTCCCTCCTCTGGGGAAGGAGCCTCTCCTAGCTTGCCATGGAATGGTGTGACGAGGCAAGAGTTCTGTCAAAGTGTAGAGAAGTTAATCTTCTTCTCCATCTCAAAGCTTCCTCAGCAACCAGGGGATGCTCTGAGTTCTGCTAGCAGCTTTGTCTGCCACAAGGTAAAGCAAGGCTGATGTTTACTTAAATTGAGAGGCATTTTAGTCATGAATACTCAACGGTGTGTTGGACTCGATGCCTTGTGAGATGCCTGTTACCAGGCTAGATTATTTAGCATTGCCTTGGCTGAATCTGTTCCTGAAAAACCCTGATGAAAACAGCAGCAGTGAGGAAAAACACGTAGACTGAGATAGTGTCACCTGCAGGGTCGGGATGTTAATTTCAGGACTCACAAAAATGGAGCACACAGATCCTCTAGAAAGCTTTGGAGGTCTTATTGCTTGTAGTTAACTGCACTCAAGCTGTACAGGAATCTGGAATAATGCTCAACAGCAGGACTTTTTGCAACCAACTGAAACAAAATAGCTGTCTTGAAACAGCCTGTTGACAGAAATCACAGGTTTTCAATTAAGCTTACCTTGAAAAAAAGGCTTGCTTTCCAGGGAAATGTTCTTCTTGAAACCTATTTCTTGAAATCCAAAATGTTTCCATCTGGATAAGCAGGAGGGATGGTATAGGAATTTGTTGGTGTTCTGTAGCCTCAGATCTCCATTCATTTCTCTAGTGTGTGTGTCCCACCAGGAATTAGGAAGTACAACTTTGGTGATGCAGCAGTTCTTGTCTGGAAAAACGGAAATCAGCTGTATCATGGGGCATAGAGGGAAATGAGAGTATGAGACTTGGAATTCCATCTCCCAGGGCATCCCACAGCAGTGCTTCCTCATGGAAATATTTTGGGGTTTGGTTGAAATATTTTGATATTTGAGTTTCAGCCAAAACATTGAAATTTTTCATTTGAAAAATCAAGATGAAAATTATTTTGTATTTCCATTGAAGTTTTGCCCAGGAAAATTAAAGCACTTTCCAACCAGCTCTACTGAAGATCACAAAAATCACTTCCCCCTCCTCCCACCTTTTTTTAACCATTTAAGCTGCTGTTAAAGGATTAAGATGGATGCTACCAGGAAGAAAAATGGTGGCAGATCAAAAAAACAGACGGTCAGTGTTTTCTTAGACCAGTGCTTCAGCAGTGTCAGTGAATTATGTATATAAGCATAGATATTCCTCCTAAATATGAAATTGTGCAATGAAAGGTTATGAAGGCTTGTCTGCTTTTTCTGTTTGCATATGCTATGATTTGTAAGCAGACTGTCAAGATATATACAACACTTCAGTATAACTTGGTTTTTGAAACTGCTTATGAAAAACATGGGATGTCACATCTGAAGCACTTCCTGGATCCCTCTTTCTTCTTAACATTACCAGCTAAGGGTAAATAAGAGATCAGAGACTTGAACTCTCATCCTGCACACTTGGAAATGTCACATTATCGTGAGAAGTTACCTGAGTGCCTACAATACCAACAGTTCAGCGTGGCTACGGTTTTTCTCTCTTTGTGAATCCTTGGTAGCTTTGAGTAAGTCAAAAGTGTAAGAATAGATAA
>JAVSBS010013855.1:104821-140648 GCA_033124195.1 Coracias cyanogaster | reverse complement strand
ACTAGGAACATCTCTCCCTGCTTTACTAATTGAGTCAATACATTTGGAGCAGGAGGGTACTTTGTAATGTTAAAAGCGAGTGTATCAGGGCCTGGATGGGCCAGGCTACAGGAATTGCACAATGTCCCTTAAATGTGCTTTGATTTGCCTAATGATTCTTACTGCTCTGGGCTCAGGTGTGAGCCGCAACAACAGCAGCTGTGTGTGTACCATTGCATGGGTGTTTGACAAGTCAACAGTTTGCACCCTCTAAACATAGAGGTCTTGCTGTGTCATGAACAGAAGATGCAGGAAAAGGTGACTGAGAAAAAGGTTCGTTGAGGGAAAAGGTTTAGAAAGAGCTCATCTTTGTGGGATATTTGAGTGGAGCTACAGTCATATAACTTGTGCAGATATGTGTCTGTGGACAGCTACACTCCAAAATAACTCTTTTTCCACTTAAGGCATGTCACCAGCATACAAGCTTTCATGATATATTGTGGCCAGGCCATTGATAATTATGGCATCCATAAATCCCAAGACAAGGTTGAAACTATCCTTAAGGCACCCTGACCACAGTGTGTCACAACGATACTCCTTTCTGAAGATGGTCAGTTGTTATTATAGGTCTTTACCTAACATAGCAACAGCATTTCATCCTGAGTGAACCGCTGCACAAGAAAATGCAACGGTGTCCATCCACATGTGCTTGTGACAGTGCAAAGGCACAAATATTGTCTGCAGCATTGCACGTGGTTTCGGTGCCTCACTGCCTGCATTGTCACATCTCCCCATGAGAGACTAAATTATTTATTATATATAACTGAAGACTTCTTGCTTTTGGTTTTCAATATTTCTGTTTTGTGATGTAGAACCATTATTAAATTGATGGGAAAGACTTGAGATTCTATTAAAGGGGAAAATGCTCCACAACCATGCTAAATCAGGAGTTCTTCCTTCTTCTCCTAAGTACATGGGCGCTTGCCGCAGGTGTAGTGTGACTAGAGGTGGGCAATATTCTATGCTCACTGCTTCAATATTGAGACAAAAATGTACTAGCTAGTGATGATTGTTTTCTGTGCCAGCACCGATGGAGAAAGGAAGGGTACAGATCCGGAGACAATCAAAGTATCCAGGATTGCATAGATTAAAGATAGGTAGTAACAAGCCAGAAAACCCAGAGAAGCTCAGGTTATATGTCTTACAAAAATATGCACAATATGGGACTTGGAATTGATGCAGATAATGCCAAAACACTTACAAAAGGTGTATTTTTGAATCTACTTCATGTATGCTCTGAAAATCTGTGAGCAATGTGCAGAAAATCAGTTAATCTTAGTGGAGAAGATGGAAGAGTTAAGGCAGCTCAAATATAATTTTTTATGGTGATTTACCCTTTAAAGGATCCCAGTTTGCTGTCTGCTCTGTCAAACATTGTTTTATGCTTTTTTTTTGTTTTAGAAAAGTGACTTACTGGGCACAAATAATTGCAATTGGTATCAGAGCTCTTGCAGAGGAGAAAGGTCCTGGAGATAATTTGAGTAACTGTGTCAAGACTTATCCTCTGATCATTTAGAAATGGCATTGAACATGTGAATGTTTGCAACACCAGTGACCAAGGACAATTTCAAAAGGAGCTTCTACATCAGTGCTGTGCCTTCAAAGCGTGCAGCATGTGATAGTCACCAACAGTAATGTGCGATATTGCAAGTGAACTGCTGGTGCTATGAGTGACCAATACTACAGAGCAGGGAATTTTTACTGAAAAAGGTCTACTACAAAGTGTAAGCACTACTCCAATGTAGAGTAGGTAACAGCTGGATACCACAGCTTTACCCAGGTCATAGCTCCTCTAAGACACTGCTCTATGCTTCCAAAACCATTGCTGTGTTTGTATGTGTATGTACATATACATCAGTAGGGGTGTGAATCATGTCAGCCTGACCAAATGTTGGTGATTTCAAAACTCTGTGATCTTTCTTCTTGCTCCGATTGCCTTGTTACTACTTAATAACACTAAATCTGCCTTTCACTTTTAGTCTCTTCTGGTTCCTCCTTACTGATTAAGATCAAGCTCCTTCCTCTTGCCCTTGTTGCCTTCACTGGACATGGTAGTGTAGTAGTCCGTGTTTCTGAACACACTTTCTTTTCCCCTGCTTGCTTCTCCTGAATAGCCTATATGTTCAATGTTAGTTTTCCAGTCACATGAGTTATTCCATTTTATCTGTCATGCCAGCTAACCTATAATTTTCATTATATACCAATGCTTTCAGTTCCTCTTCATTTCCCATCCTACTTGCCTGAACATGCAGACATCAGCAAATCGACCCTTCATTTCCCTTTCTGTCCCTTGAATAACCCTGTTATCACTACCCACATTCCCTTCCCAAGGGTTAGGCTTTTTTCCAGGTCACCATGTTCTCCCTGGTTGCCCTGACATTACTTCAGCAGTCAGTCATACACGCACAACCTCAATCCAGGCAATCTCTTCTGTGAACTACTCAGTAAACTTGTTTGTTGATTTTGTTTGGGGGTTTTCGGTGTTGTTTTTTGTTTTTTTTTTTGTCTAATGGTTCTTTCTACCTGTGCACTTCAGGAGGGACAGAAGAGTTTGAGAAAGAAAACAATATTGAGGAATGAGCCAGCAAGCTGAACAAAAATCATTGGGGTGGGTGGGAAACTACAGTTCAGTGTTAACCAGTGCTTGTGATTTGTTAGGCGAGCTGCTGTATTTAGGCTGAGTTATTGGCGTGCTGCAGTGTACCATTACCACCACTGAGTATGTCTGCTTGTAGGTCTAGGAGGTTTTATAGTCTGTCTTGCACCAAAATTATTGCGAGTGACATAGAACCCCTTCAAACGGGGCATTTGCTAGAGGACCAGCACTAATGACATGGGTGGTCTGGGGATTACTAAAGTGAGTTTGAGTCATTTTAATTTTCCCTTTTATGTCTACCTGTGTGGCCTTACAGGAAGGAGAATAATGAGGGAAGCACTCATTAAATGTGGAAAAGGGATCTAGTTACCCGTTTTCAGGTGTGTCGGCATGCATCCTATATGGAAAAAAATCAATGTATAAGGGAAGGGAAAAAGACGTTAAAGTTTGAAATCCTGCAAGCCTTGCACCTGCCTTGCAGCGTGACACATGATTGGCAAAGAGGGGAAAATTGGCTGAATTATGCTAATAAAACATTTGAAGCCTAAAATAGTAGTGAGAATTTTTATGCATCGACAATCCTTGTACCCTAGGAGTTTGCTAACTGCCAGTGGAATGGGGCCTTTGGAAACCAAGGGCTTTCCACGTGTCTAATAGGTGCATAACCCCTGTTACTCCAGTTGAAAAACTCATGATAGTTACTCACATACCTCTGCAGGCATCTTGGTATGGGAGTGCCAGCGTCCTACTTGCTCTGTTGCAACGTGAGATGCGGAGAAGTGACTTGTCCAGGATCAGGAATGCAGGTGTTTTGTAGATGTTGGGAGTTCCTCACATCATCTAAGGCACCACCCTGCCTCTATTCCCTGGCCTGCTGGTCCTTCTCTGCTCAGGATGGCAGGACAGTTGCCCTTGTACCCCATTCATTCTGGGGCCTTTAGGTGCTGGTGAAGAGAAGATATAAGATACTTGGGCACATACACTTTACATATGCTTCTAGCAATGCTTCCCCTAACTTTTTTTAAGAAGGGACAACTCATGGCTAGTAATAAATGTAGCATCTCCCACGTGATACATACTCTAGTCCATACACAATTTTTTTTGGTTGTTGTTTTTGTAGTTCTCACTGCAACACTATTAATGTATCCACATTTTCTGAGTCCACCTGCACCATTTGTCCCCTTTAAAGCTCCTACTTACCTCAGTGGTGCAGGATCAGGTACCCTCTGAAGAAGTATGCCACCTACACTTTCTATTCGATGGCTATTTCTGCATGGAAGTGCACCAGCAGGTAACACAATAAGCGAACACATGGTAGGAAAATTGTCCTGTGCACAAAAGAGATCCTGGATGACATTAAACAAATGGCCCAAAGTAGCTTTAGAAATGGTTTCATGCATCTTGGGCTGTTAGCTGTTTTATGTTTCCTGTCTGGAACGAAGCGAGAGACAGGGCAAAAGAGTCAGGGCCTTGTTTATGCTCATGTGTTTATTGTATCAGAGACGTTTAAGTAGGAGGATATGACAGGTTTTCAAGGGGACAAGGTATGACTCAAATCCAGGTGCAGCTTATTTTCCATGAAATGCATCACTTGCCTATTAGACATAGATTTACCGGCGGCCAAAACAAATCTTGGCAAAGTTGGCATTCTTCTTACCGTAAACGAATGGCATCTCAGCTTGTTATTGTTCTTTTACGAATAGAGCAGGTGTTGCTGATTTCTGTTCCATAACCTGCTGTTTAAGGGGAATTATTTAACTTATATGTATAGATAAGTGGGCTGCTAAACAAAATTTATCCCAGGTGTAACTGCAACAATTTTTTTTTTTGTTCCAAAACTACACATTTTTATCCTAAATCTTACTTATTTGAACTGGGCAGATGTTACTGTGTTCTTCCTACAATAATAGATTTTGAGGTGGTTTTGCTTCCAAGAGCTGAGCTTTTTTTCTTTATTGTTTTTCCTCTCCAGTCCTTCTGATGCCTTCTGTTTGCATTTGCTCAGGCATAAATGGCATGGTAAACACATAAAAGCATATATCGGAACTTCATGTTCTTTGAAAAAGAGACACTGTGCTGTGGACATGCCAGGAATCTAGGTCACAAATGGGATTTCAGCCTGCAAATGCTTCTGTGCTGTGTAAGGTAAAAGGAAGCTTATTGGAAGGACTTGGAGCAATGAATCTGGATTGTAAGTACGTTTTAGAAATCGGTGTCCTTTCAGAGATTAAATTAGCATGGTCTGCTTTAAGAAGTACCCAAGCTACTGCAATGTTTTAAAACTTAAGCTAATGAAGGTCCACAGACCTTACTGATTTTTAGGGGGAAGAGGACAGCATGAGGGAATGATACCAAACAGACACTGCTTTAGATACTGGAAGTTAAATCCAAGGGAATGGTATTTCCAGGTAGCCTGCCAGCATTGGGTGCTGCATGCAGTACAGCAGATAAGATCTGCTACACAGTTTAAAGATATTTGAACACTCCCAACATTTTTGCATGCTTCCAAAGAGAGAAATACCACAGATCTGAGGTTACGGGTGTCTGTGTTGGGTTTGGTGGGAGGGAACAGATTCATCCAGTCACCCCATGGCACTGAATCATTATTTCCAGAAATGTTACCTCCTGAGTCAGTCAGTAATTTGGGGGTATCCACAAGTCCATGCCTGTAGGTGGGTATGTAAGTACCCACTCACATCTAGTCTAAATACCACTGGCAGGATAACTTTTGCATGATCTGCTGTGCAGTAATCCTTTAGAAGCTCAAGAGTTAATGTAGCCTCAATGAGGCTTTGGTTATGCTAAAAAACTGTCCTCTGTGGATGGAGACAGCTTGACTAATTTACTGTTTTATAATCTGAATCATGGCAGTGGTTTTACAATTACTTCAAGTTCCATCTCTGACATGATTCATCAAAATGCTGTGCAGTATAGCCCCAAATCATCTTCCTGGCTTTTGTATCTCTTGGGTTGGTTCTATTTTCACTGGTCTTTCCCATAAAAGAGTTTCTGAAGGTTGTTTTTTGGGTTTGTTGTTTTTTCCCCCCCAGAAGAAATGAAAATGGAAGGGACTTGTCTTTCAATGCAGCTTTGTGAATGAAGACCCATCACTCCTGCTGGTTGCTAAAACATTTTTATTATTGTATGTGCTTTCAAACTGATACCATAGCTAAGGGAGACTTGATCAGTTTGGTTCTAAGGGTTACTTGTTACTGCTGACTGCAGCTGATACAGTGGCCTCTTATACTTAATGCAATAGTTATAAAATTGAGAATGGTTCCTGGACCACAGAGCTTTATATACTCAGACAAGACAGACAACACATTGGACAATACTATGAGCCTTGTTCTATAAATACCCTAAAGTCTTACCAGAAAAAGAAACTGTAGCAGAAGCAGGAACTGTATGACTTTAGAAATGAGAGGAAATTAAAACTTAACGCATGTAACAAGAGCAACCTGTAACAATTTATGTTCCGAGTCAATATTTTGGTACTGACTTTAAACCTAGTTTCTCAGGTGAACTCCTAATAGGTCAACAACAAATAGGATGTCAGCAAGAGTCTTGGGGCAAGGCAAGTGCATCCAGGTGTGCTGGATACGCAAACACAAAAACCAGTCAACAAAGCAGAAAACTTCCACTTTTTTTAATTGTTTGAGTTGTTTTTTATTTCTTCCTCTTATTTTTTTTATTCCAAAGCAGCCCATATACCTGACTGTAACAACTTTGGTTTTTTTTCCATTTAGTGATTTGTTGCATTGTGCTGTGCTCACTAGTGTAGCATTTGAGCACCTCCTATGTTATCAGTGTTATCCTGTGGGATCTCTTCAGGACAGTGATGTTTGGCTTCGGATTCTACTGTGTGCCAAGTGACTAATCAGCTTCTAAATATTTGTCTCTAATCTCTCATTTACCCAATGTGTTCTTGTCCTCATTAATCCCCTTAGAACAGTGAAGAGTGAAGGGAAAAGTATTTGTCTGGTTGCTCTGTTGTCTTAGCTCATTCTTGGTGCGCTCTTTGAGGACAGGAATTCAATCTCTGTCTTTATACTGGGAGTGGGAGAAGTGTGTGTTCCTGTAGGGATTTTGAGCTAATCCCAGATGGGAGCTTCCCACCCAGAGGCAGCTCTGGTGGCGATGTTTGCAGCTTTTCCAAAGAGCTGCCTCCAGGCCCAGACACTCAACATTCCAGCTTGAGTTCCTCCTCAATTGAATCCTAACCATATGGGTTTGGGTGTTGCTATGAAATGACCTGGTAATTCAGTTGTGGCAGTTCTTCTCCTTTGTGGCTAATTTGGCACTCCCCTTGCAAATTTATAATGGCTTCTCAAATCTCTCTCCTCTTGTTGCTCTCTACTGCTACGTCAATTAAACTTGTCCTAACTCTTCTTCTTTATCCTGGCCAGCTTTTCTCCTGCACTCCTTGTGTATTGGTGATATACCCACCCTCTTATGCAAAGACTGAGGTATTGAGGTTGACTTCAGATATTCTTCTTATTTGGTAAATGTAGCTGTATAAACAAGAAGCAATCATCTCTTCCTTCCCCAAGACAGCTGTTGTCCTCTTCTGCATGTTTAATCCAGTTGCTTCTTGCTCTGGGAGCTGCCCCTTTCAGGCAGGGCTTTTTTTGCATGAACTCAGTGCTCATGTTGCAAAATATACCTCCATGAAACATGCTGTGCAGATGGCAAACAATAGCTCTCTCCAGCCGGGGAGGAAATCCATTTGTCACTGTTTCATCATCGATCCCCATTGTGTTGCCTTCAGACAAACTAATTCATCAAGACAAGTTCCAAAGTGCTGACGTTTGCCAGGGATACTGCATAAACCCCATCTTTTTAAATGCAAGTCCTTCTTCTGGGCTTTCCATCGTTGCTCTTCATTTCTATTACAAGGATATCTAGAAAGACTACCTGTGGTCAGCAACCT
The DNA here is from genome assembly GCA_033124195.1 of Coracias cyanogaster. Taxonomy (NCBI): domain Eukaryota; kingdom Metazoa; phylum Chordata; class Aves; order Coraciiformes; family Coraciidae; genus Coracias; species Coracias cyanogaster. The sequence goes on along the minus strand of JAVSBS010013855.1, from coordinate 133,083 downwards.
GTTTGAAGGTGATGTTTAGTTTTGATACCCGAGTGGATTGTTGGCAACATGGACAGAATCTGGGACCTTTTCCTGACAGACTGTTCAACCTATATGAGAACAGGTGGCTTTTATTTACTAACATGAAGTAGTATTTACTAACATGAAGTATTTACTAACATGAGTTTGTGTACCATCCTCTACATGTTGTCCAGCACACCTGCCAAATACCTCATACTGAGAGGAGCCCATCTTCACAGATCTTGTAACCTTTGTGGAAATATTTGAAGAAAGGCATGAAAAGGGGAAAAGATGTCTGTGTTTATCAGGGCAATAGCAGAGCTGGGACTGGACCTAAGTTCTTCTTTTCAGTGTCCTGTTGATTCCCTATAGCTTTCTTTTGAGGCTGGGTTCTTACCTGCTGAGATATAGATATCTTCAGAAGAAAGCATGCTCTGAAGGCCAGGAGGAACTTCTGTCATCATGTAGACAAGCTGCAGAGCACAGAGCATAGGACTGAACCCTGCAGACAAGGAGAGTAGCACTCAAGATCATGTGACTCTGTTGCTAGACCTACAATGCCAAGTGCTCCATGAGCTCAGAAAGGCTGATGGGTACTGCAGAGTCTTCCCCACTACCCCTGAGGAGTTGACCCTTCAGCAGAGCCAACCAGACACAAGTCTTTCATCTTGCAAGCTTTGCTTGGTTTTGAGGTGTTTTCAGCACCATTTCCACCATTCTTGGGGTAACAATAAGAAGTTGACTGCCATTGGGAGGTTCAAAAACACTAAACTGGTTGAAAAATGTTCATGAGATCACAACAGCAGCCACCAGAGGCTAGGTCAGATATTAAGAAAAAAGTAAGAAATTTGAAGGTGTTCGATTTTGGGTAACCTGAAATCGTGAGAAAGCAGCTTGAAGAGAGAGGCTGTGGGGTTCAGCACAAACCCAGAATGTGCTGGGGTGGGAGGGTTTATCTGGAGATCTAGGCAAAGATCAGTCAAAGACTGAGGGTTGTCTAGGAACACTGGTGTGAGGACTCTCTTGGAGGCACTGAATTTAAGGGGTTTCTGGCCAGGGTGTTTAGTGAGGGAGTGTTCATAACAGTAAGCAAGCGGATGTTGTTAATCAGAACGATATGGAGCAGGCAAGTACCCCTCATACTGCAGGGGGTTCCTTTTTCCTTTCTTTTCCCTCTTTCCTCTTCCTCCCCAGCATGTATATCATGTACTATACGATGGCTTGGTGGTTTGAAATCAGTGAAGATGGGCTGCATTATGAGAGCTGAGGATATAGCACACAGACTTAATTAAGAAACCTGCAAATAAGTGTTCTGTATACCCAAGAAATCACGGAAGGGGTTAGTGTTTCACCAGGAAGCTGACAGCACCACAGCGGACCACAATTAAGACTTTAAAATATGTAACAGCATTTTTATGACATCAAAGTACCGTTGCCGCACAAGGCAGCATTTATGAAAAGATCCCTGCTCTTCACCCTACAATCATGATGTACATATTGGCAATAAGGAAGTCAGCAATAGCTATTTACTGCTCTCCTGCAGCTGTGGACTTATAACTTAGGTCCCTAATTAAGTAGAAGCAGGGCTAACCGCGGAGCACACCACAGTGCCTTAAAATGGCTTTCATACTGCGGAAATCTGGTGTTTGGTTACTCCAGAGAGTGGGGGTTTTTTCCCCTTGAAAACTATATTTGCACATTCAGAAATAATTATCTGGAGATGAAAAAAAAAAAAAGCTCTCTTGATGCACCATGAGATCTGAAGAGCTTTTCATGGAAAGCATTTTTTAAAAAAATCCTACTCTATATGGGAGATATTGACACCAGCCCCATCTTTGTCATCGAATGTGAGTGATTGTTAGCAAAGAAACTAGTCATGCTGCACAAAAGAGATCACAGCGTGTGCGTAAATCTGCATAACCTAATTGACTGTCTTGGGAACGTGATCTTCAGCTGTAAAAACCCACTTTTGACAAAACAATAAAGTTAAAAAGGAATGTCCCATCATTATGGTCCTTAAATGTCACAGGAACTGCAGTAAGTGCATCTTGGCAGAGGCGAGCCTACATCATTAGTTCCTCTCCTGGTTGCTTTTAGGTTTTTTGTTCCACATGGCCTGACTTGACAGGACAACAAATAGGCCTTTGCATCTGTACACATTTATTAGTGGATTTTTATCGTTGGACATCAAGGAAATTGAGTCTCATCTAAAGGTTTATGACTGTACACATCTGTGGATTTTACTACTCTCCTTTCAAACAAACAAACAACAGCAGCAGAAAATTATTTTTGGAAAGTACAGTTTAAGATTTAATAATCATTTGATGTTCTGAGAAGTCTTTGGCTGCTTGTCCAAATATTTGCTGAACATTTGTGGAGCACTTTAGTTATTGTGGGGGTGGGTAGGGAGCTGGGGGGGCAAGCTTGCTTCTGCCTCGCATGAAAAGGTGATTTGTGTAATCACAGCCTTCCTCTCTGCTCCCAGCAAAGATGGCTTTTTTTGGATCGCGTGTAGAGGTGACTTATCAGGACTAATCACCTTTGTACATACCACAGTTCTGCCTCAGATAACGTGCAAATGAATCCTGGAGTGGTCAGACTGGAGCATAACATTGCCTTGTGCTTTTGCTCCTCTCTGTTAATAAATAAGATTTCAACATGTTCCAACTCTGTTTGTTGGCAAAGAGAGCCTGAAATCTAGGTAAGGTAAAGCAAAGCCTGAACAGTCTGCATGCCTTCCTGATGGAATTACTGGGCTAAAGGAGTTGCTGAAGACTTCCTCATAATCAAGTTTTGCACAGGAACTTCACACCTGGCTGTAGCCTGAGCCATCACATTTTAAAAAATAAAATAAAATGTCAGAATCCTGAAGAAAGTTTTGGAAGCAGCAGTTGGGTGTAAAATGAAATGGTGCACACCTAACATTTCAAAGGGGCTTAAACAGACGTTGTGTGAATTGCTGCCTGTTTTTTCTTAATGCCTTTTTTTCAGAAACTTAATGATGACAGCTTACATGGCAACACTCTGAAATATTTCTCTAATAATAATTTGAAGTTTCTACCTTCTAGTACCTCCTAGTCTGTTTTATTGGACTGTCCAAGGTGAGAACGGAGCTCTTAAGTTAATGGAGCCTGTTCTGATTAATTATGCTTTGTTCATGAATATTTTAATAGCTTATATAGGAGAGGACTAGAAGCTGATTCTTTAGCTTAGCTTTTTCAGACTGGGGAGCTGGATGGAGGAGGATTTTTGCCACACAGGAGATTCATACTCTCTCTTTCTTACACAGAAAATGCTGTTTAATGAAAACATCTTCAATCCACTTTATTTCAACTTGCAAGTGTTTCAGCTGTGATTAACTTCCTAGAGGGAGAGACTGACTGGTATAAAGAGCCTGAGAAGATGGTGCTTGTGTTTGACTGTTTTGTAGTGAGGAGATGGGACTCTTGGTTGAGCTTATAGATTAATTTTGATCTGTATACTCACATATTCACTCTGAGGTAGACTTTCATACTCCAGCTCTTGGAGGAAGTGCCTGGAGAAAGAGATAGGATATACTGAGCTACACAGTGCTTCACTGAAGAGAGGCCTCTCCTTCCTTCCTTCTGTGTTCATGGTGGCTCTGTTTTGAGGACTGCTTTGGGACAAAAAAATACCTTTGGACTCACTCTTGTGCAACTGCCTGAAGGTTGTGACAGAGCCTGGAGCAGGGCCAGGGCCTCCATACAGACCTCCCAAGTCCCTGTACTCCAGCTTGACCTCAGGAATAGATTGCATTGTCATCGTTCTGTTTAAATGGTGTTGTCTGGAGAAAGAGAAAGCTGCATGTAGGACTAAAATAATAATGATCCTAGAGGAACTGATGGCTAAACATCTTTATCTGGCCCAGCAAGAAGCCCCGAGAGGAAACCTTCAGGACAGAGGACTTATGCCTTTTGTTGAGCTATTGCAGGCAGCTCATTCAGCAGTTATGTAAAGGCAAAGTTTAAGAAGCAGTTGCTTGCGGGGAAGAGTAAATGTATGTTTTCCCTATACCACACAGTGCAAGTGAAACTGCCACTGAGGTGAAGAAAGCCTGTGGCGGTCCCTCTTCTCAGTCATTTGTAAACCTTTGAATGAGTTCCCAATGCGAAATGTTACTCCGCTCTCCAGTGGGCTACTTTTTGGCCAGCTCAAAGAAGCCCCAGAAAATATTGCACCCATATGCGCTTTTTTTTTTTACATTCTCATTAAGTTTATAAAACCCACAAATTTAGACCATCTGTCCTATAAATGTTTCTAAACTATACCAAGATGAAAAAGCTGTTCTAGTTTTTTGATATAAGCGGTCAGCAAACCAAACACAAAACCAGAGCAAAGCAAATATTTTCTTGTCATACATGCTTCCCAACCGTGACGGATGAACTGTTATTTTTGATGTGTGTTTGGATCCAAATATTGGAGAGAAATGCCTCCTAGATATGTGCACTTAACACCAAACCAGCTTGATATGAAGAATTCTTGTTGGGGAGGGGGAAATGGAGGGAAAGTTGCACCACATGCTGCCCATGGACGATATTAAAGAAGCTGTTTCTTCAATTATTCGTCTTCTAACTGCCCTGCTGACTGCTATAACAAAGCCATCCCAGGCATGGACTATGTCAGCCCATTCTCATGGTAAGGTGTTCATGCTTCTATTCAACCCACCTCTCTCTGGGATGTTAATGCAGGAATATTTATTGCCTCCACGTGAGAGTCCAAAGTGAGATTGGAGCATGATAATGAAGAGAGGCTGTTTGCAGCGCTTGCCTGGCAGGTGGGATTAAGCCCAGGTCCTTGTTCACAGGCAAGCTCACAGCAACCCATGTACTGGAAAAAGACTCAAAGCAAGTGGTAGAAAGTGGAAATCTCACTTGAGATCTTTTTTCCTCATGTTTCCCTGGACATGGCAAATTCCCAGCCTAAAACCTTTAGGAATGAGAAGGCACTTTTTAAATTGTACACCCTGCTCTGGTATTTACAGCAAGGTGGAATAAACGAGCTCTCTTCTGACTGTGCCCAGTGGCATTTTTAACTTCCTTTGCTATTGGCGTGCTGATGATTTGAGGGCCAGATTCTCGCCCAAATCCTGGGTCAATGAGGTCTTGTTCTGTAGGATAGATGCAGAGTTTATATGTAAAGATATCCTTACCTGTTTGCTTTAGGTATATTACACTTAAGCAATTCCTGCAGCCTTAACCAGAGCACAGATAGGAAGTGGCGTTTCATGATCTAGCCATGGTCTTGCTGGTGTGCTGAGGAACTGTGTGTGGAGCAGTCTGAAGAGGAGCTGTGAATGCTCAGTACACCTGGGAAGCCATACTCAATTACATTGTTTTCATGGAGGAGGAGAAAACTGGTGGGTGAGCTATGCAAATAATGAGGGATAAATGGTCACATGTGCAAGCAGTGTGGGCTTTTTGGTGTGACCGAGTTCAACTGGCCTACCTTGAATTATTTCCTGTGCAGATATCCACAGCTGATACAGTCCTCTGGGCCCTCTTCATCATCAATAGGAGTTATAGGCAATACTTAGGCACAGTTCCTCAGACTTGTTTTAATCTTCTATTTTGGAGGTGAAGTGTGGTGGTCTCTGATGTGATTACAGGGGCAATTGAGATCAAAAGCTTGTAGAAGCCTACATTTGGGCTGAGGATTGCATCCTACTTGCCAGTTCTACCCTTCACCAGTTGTAGAAACCCAGCTGAAACTAGGACTCCAGCCACGTGTTTTTGTTCATGTGGTGCAAAACCCCAAAGTCATAGTTAAAGCAAGACAAAAGCTGAGCTGTGCTCAACACTGCCATCACTTCCTGGCTCTTTCATTCCTTCTTTGCTTGCCCAGCCCAAATCTGCTTCCAAAATGAGCTTCTTCCAAACATTTCCTGACAGTTTTCTATGGGTTAAACACCCTGACTTTATGGCAGCCTTACTCCAGGAGAGCAGAGACCGACGCACTAGGACACACTACATTTCCATGCAGCAGAAGCTGTGGTGTGTGCCTTCAGCGTTGGCTCCAGAGGAGCTGCCTGCCTGTACATCGCTAGGGTTGGTCTACCCAACTTGTTCTTGCTATGTGGGCAAAATTCTTGCAAAATAACAAATAAGTTGAAAAAAAACCAACCAAACAAACCCTTCTCCGGGTTTCAGATCAGCACAGACAGGTGGATAATGTTGTTGACCAATGACTTAAATTCAGTAGCCAGTTGTGCGATGAGTAACGTAGTCTTGTGTTGGTTGGCGAATGAGAAGAGTGCATCCACCAGGAGTTGCTCTTTTTAAGGGTAAAACGAGGTATGAAGGTTTCAGCGTTGCTTTTCCTTAAAAAGATTAATGAATAGGGAGAAATTGTGCCTGGCAGAAAGGTGCTGGCCTCTGACAGAGCTCAGCTGGAGGGTCTCGCAAACACAGCACCAGTCGTTTTTTTTCTATCTTGCCAGTGCTGTGCTAATTTAGCCTGGTCTTTCAGCCCAAGGGAGTGTTCTACCTGCCTGTCTCAGAAGTCCTATGTAGGCAAGCAGCAGTATACCTCCTTATAGAGCTCTGCTTCTCATTTTAGGAAAACAAAGGATTTTCTTCTATCCTGGGTTCAAACCTTAATGTATCTTTCAATATATCAGTTGAAGTCTTGTTGAAGTAAACAGTTACTCCAGTGAGTAGCAGATTTGCTGAAACAGGCAAATTCTCTGTAAGACTGGGACAAAATAGTAAATAATCTTGGTTAAAAGCACTGTCTAAATGGAAGAGATGCTGAAACTTTCTTGCAGTGCATTATCACCCTGTTTTTGGAAATTTGCAATGTTTAATCTAGGTTTTATCTGCATAGAACTTCTGGCTTTTAAATTTCCACCTCAAATTTTGAACATAGAAAGAGACCTAACCAAAGAGAAGCGTAAAAGTTTACAGGCTAAATGATTTGGAAAACTTAATTGGAACACACAAAATTTTGGTTTTATAGTTTAAAGCAAAAATAACTTCAAATCCAACATTTTTGGCAGTTCTTTTTTTTTTTTTGGTCTACAAACCCCAAAGTTTGCATCTGACACAGCCAAGCTGGACTTTTTTTCTCTGGTCACCCAGTGGAAGAGTTCCCCATTTCTGCAGCCAGAATAATAACTGCTGTGGAAGAAATGCTGCATTCTGCATTTTAGCTCTGACAGAAAGGCTGTGCAGTGCACTGAGGAATGAGATGTCCTGTATGATATGTCCTGTTTCCTACAGGTTGCTCCAAGATTGAGAGGAATTTGTCATGACAGCAGAAGATTTTAGGTTTACAACTTGGTGGGAGCTGCATAGGTCTTCTGCTTTCTGCAGCCTTCTGTGCATGTCTTCTAGCATTTTATAGTAACTGGAGTTTCATCATCAGGCTAAGATTGTGGGCTTAAAAGTATAGATGTAGAAGTCATTAAAAAATTTTTAAACTAATGAGCATCTATATGAAAACTTGATATGCATGGATAAGCTCACACACTGGACAAAGATCTGAATTCACTGCTGACTTGCCTTACTAATCTGCCAGGCTCCGCTGCTCTTGATAAATCAGGTTAGAAAATCAATGAAAAAAAAAAATTTGGAACACCCCTTAAGTGGAAGAGGAGGAAACCACAAAGAAACCATTTTGCAAAAGATTTGGAGAAATCATTAACCCTGCCCTTTTTTCCCCCTGCCTCCCCCCGCAAAAAGTGGAAATACAAATTATCAGTGTGCTCGTCAAAGGTTTGCAAAAGTTGAGCGTGTGTCGGGCTAGCTGGTGAAACTTATTCTGTTTGTCTATTTACAAAAAATAAACAGGACATTTTGCATCTCCGTTCCATCCAGCAAAACCCCATTACAAAGCTTTATTACTTTGCTGTCTTTCCACCCCCCTACAACAAAACAGGTGCATGCACTAGTCCAACAGCTGAAATGAGAGTTCTGAACTTGAAGTGGGGTCATTTATACAAGTGAGGGTGTTGCTGTGTTTATTTTAGCCAGATTTCTCCAAAACTGACTGAAATCTGAGGTTCACATCCAGGTGGGCTGTCATCCCGATGCCTTGTGGTCCATAGACTCCTCCAACTTTGTCCAGCGACTTGTGGGGGTCTTCCAGAGAAGGTCTGGGAGGGAGGAGGAGCAGAGGTGTAGTGTACTCTGTCTGATTATGAAATAGGTCAGGAATTTGGGACACCAGCGAAGCGCTTGTGTTGGCTGCTGGTGACGTCAGCTAATACCTTTGCCAGTAATGCCCAGTAGCTGTCTGCTGTATTTCTAATACACTAACATACTTCTTCTAGCAAGCTGTATTTCATCTTCTACAATATGTTTCTTTAAACAAGTAGAAAACTGTTTTATTTTACTGTGAGTGGGAAATACCCTTCTTTAAAACAACTCAAATAACTACAGTAGGCTAATACTGTTGGACCAGGAAAGCATGAAGAATTAGTCCTAGGAGCTGGATCCAGTTGCTGCCCTGTCCATTGCATTCACATGCCTCCGACTGATTCATTTAATAGCATGTTCCTGGGGCCAAGTACTAATGTCTGTATTCTGGAGATTCTTATAATTACTCTGCCGCCTAATTGTGTGTTACAGTGGGAAGGATGTTTACTCCTAAATCTCTTGTCTATATCTGGTTTACTTCTCTTGAACCTTAAATGTCCTTATAACTCTCAGCTTCTCCCGCTGTTGTGCTGCAAGTGGGCAATAAGATGTGTTGGTATCTGTGCAGAATAAGCAGGAGTGTGCTAAATTTCTTCCCACTTGTCCCTCACCTTCATTGTGGACAGAGTTATGCTAAGATGATTTATGCTTGAATAGTTTTTCTACTTGGAAATGCACTGAGATCTCCAGCTGTTTGAGGTACCATCTGAAAATAGAATTGAACTGGTATGAAAGGTTTATACTGTAATATTTAAATACATAGCAGCTAATCCACATAACTGAATTGTACAAGCAAAGATGCAATTCTTTCAGCTTTTAAATTACTTTGTGTCATATCAACATTTGAGTACCTTGCATGCAAATCAGTAGCTCTGGCAAGGCCATAAAATAGTCTGTGGTGCCTGATGCCAAGTTATTTCCTCATCACGAGCAAAACTCAGTTTGAGCTGTGTTGTCTTCAGCGGTTACAGTTTTGCACTTGACGGGTTGGAGGTGTGGGGATAGGAAGGCATAACCCTGCAGCTAGTTGCCGACGAACTTTGGATCTTCTGAGCCATCAGGTACCGCGTACTTGTACAACATCACTTCTGCGGTAGCGCTTTCACTCCAAGAACCACAGCAACCGGCGTTTGTTAATAATTTGGTTGCTTGGATTTGTATTTGTAGCTTTAGATGAGCAAACAAAACCAGCTCTTTTTTTTTTTTTTTTTTTTAAGGTAAACACAAGAGTGCATTATTTAAAAATATTGCTATTAAGGAGAAATAATGTGAACGATTGTTTTATGTCTCTTTTCCAACACATGCTCTCTCTCAACAACACTTCTGACAGCAGTCTCTGCACTAGCAGAGGACTTTGGTTCTCAGCTCTGGATTTATTTCCAGCTTCTCCTATCTCCAGTGCACAAGCATCACTTCATTTGCCTAACACAGGAATTGATCCAAAGCTCACAGAAACTAACCGAAAGCATTTCTGTTAACTTCAGCAAAATTTGTCAGGCTCCTGTTTCAGAAAGGCTGTTTTGTTTTTCTTGCCTCTCAAAAATAACACAGGTGCTGGTTGCCAGCAGCAGTAGTAGCTCTCGTGCAGAACCGAGTCTTCTCCAAGAGGCACATGCTGTTTCCTGGCTGAGCCATCCTCCAGCTAAGAGGTTCTTCTGCCAGATTTGTTTGCTAAAAAACAGTGTTTGCTCTTTAACATCTTTGCGTGTATATAGGAAGTAGGAGTTCCCCTGGCACATATCAGAAGAGGACCAGCACCTGACCTTGTTATATGTGGTTTTAAAGGGACAACGTTACTGGTGCGCAAGCCAATTGACAAGAACATCATCAATTCACATATTTAATCTAGATATGAGCTAGATATGCAGAGCTGCAAATAAACATATGTTAAACTACTTCACTAGAACACAAACCAAGCCATTTGCTGAATTCAATTTGATTTTTCAGCTGATGGGAAATTGTGGGTTTGGACAATATGTCCCAGTAATAATGTTTCCTATGCTGAATATTCCACCTCTTAAATCGAGTACTCCTTGTGCCTTTGCATGTCAGCAGGTAAAGGAACCAGGTTATGACGGGAACGAAGTTCACAGAGAGGTTAATAACTTCATAATTAGCACTGGTTGGAAGATAAGCAAATGAGCATTCAAATATGCAAAGTAGAGAGGAAAAATTCCTGTCAGATTTTCAGGTTGCTATTAGCAGGGCTTATTTCTTTACTATTTTGATGAGGAACAGCTGCAGATTAGCACTGGGTAATTGGAGACAGTAGACAACCTGGTAGGGTCGTTGTGCACTGCTCCTTTGAAATGCTCAAGTTTATGGGGTGTCAGAGCAAGCTGGGGCATGAACTGACTGGGCTGAGTTCTAACCATAGTTTGAATCACAAAGGGCTGGACCATCATCTGGTTGAGATCAGTAGAGCTCTGCAGTGCAGATAAATCCATTTATTCCAGGTGGGGATTCACCCTCAAAGGCGTTACCCTCGTATCTGCCGAATTTCTATCAGCGCAAAAAAATTGATGTGGTTTTGGTTGAATACGGTCCTACAGTCACCCCAGATGAGTTTCTGTAATGGAAAGATTTTTAAAGGTGACCACATTGAGCCATGACCTCATTTTTAGAAATAAGCAAAGACTTCTGGGTTAATTTCTTTTTTAATTGACATATGAAAAGTCAGTATTTTCTCCTTATTTCTTTTTCCTCCAGTTGTATGACTTTTTTTTTCCCCTGCCCACAGGTTGGTCTTCCTGGGGTTTTAACTACTCAAATTGAATAAGAGCAGTGGAAAAAATAGTAGATAAAAATGAAGACAAATGATGGAAGAATAAAATAAGAAAAGCATTTTTAAGAGGAAGAGGATAGAAAAAGAATTAACTAAAATGCCCGAACAATACAGATCACCCAGGCTTTTAAGAATTACTTTTTCTTTACTTAAAGCATTTTCTGATTTTTCCAGTAGCTCTACCTCCAGTTTATTTTTTGCACAGAAGATATGAAACATTTTTATCAGGGTGTGGTCCACTTCAACATTTTTAAAAGTTTCTGTGCATTGCTTACTCTCTGCTATGTCCCCTTCAGATTGAGTGTTTTGGGGGTGGTTGTTGGTTTGGCTTTGTTTTGCTTTTAGGCTGTCCTGTACTCCTTAAGTTCAATGGGAGCTGTGTGAAATAAATTCCCAGACCGCTATTGAACATCTCAGATGAGTATTTTCAGAGATGAACCAAATTTATTTCATGTTGTTGCCTCCTTGTGCCAGATTATGGCATCTAAGGTTCACTCCTTCAAGCTGTGCAGCAAGTTCAGGCACAAACTCAATCTGTTAACGCAGGGCTTCTGCATTCATTTGTGTTTCGTTTCTCTCACCTAAATAAACACCCAGAGATAAGTAGGTTAGAACAGGTAGGGGACTTTTCTTTTCCTTTTCTACCCATGTTTGAAACTGCTGTAGATTTTCCCCGATACAGAACAGGAATAGTTTTTAAATAGTAAAAAATACAACTTCTCAGTAAAACCAGACTTTGAGTAGAAATTCCGTTTTTGGTGGAAATTGGGACCGTCTTGATACACTGGCTTGTCTGTCACAGGTTACCCCACATTAGCTCTCTCAGGCACTAAGGAGCAGTTCTGAGGGTAGACTGTACTGGCTTTCCTTATCCAGATTCAGGTTTCTTTATGGATACTGCAACGCTCTATGTTTTCTGTCACTCTCTGCCCAGCCCATGGTGCCATCAGCTGCTTCCCTGTGTGTGGAGTGAGGAAGGAAGCCCATACAGAGCCGGAGGCTTTACATTGATACCCTCATCCAAACCTGTGTGTCCCTGCCCTAGCTTTCAGCATCCCATCTTTGCCAGACTGCCTCAGCTTTCTTTTGGCCTTTAGCGGCCAAATCCTGCGTTTTCAGATCTATAAGATGGGAAGGAAAAATCACCGTAAAACATTGATATTTTATATACAGTTGGCTTGATCAGAATCAAAGTCATGTTTCTTTTTACCTTAATGAGTTCACACCTGCAGTCCAGCAGGCAGATCGGTGGTGTCTGAGCAGTAGTGCTGATAAGGGTAAGAGCTTATCAGCCATGTCTCATGTTGGGATTAAGAGTTAAATGTTGGGATGTTCGCTGTCCCTCAGTCACTGGAGTTTCAGCTCTGGGGAGAGGATGATGTTACCAGAGCCTGTGTGGAGGTTATGAAATCTCTCCTAGTCCAGCAGCATGGTGTCACAGGAGGTTTACCAGTAAAAGAAAACACAAATTCTGGGTCGGACCTGGTCAAAGTAAAAAGGACAAAGCACAGGGAAATAATGACCAATCTTTTGATGATCAGCCTGTGTGAATGCTTCTAGGTGGCAACAGCCAAAGGTTCTTGTCCATGGACACCTTTTGGGCACATCTGAACAGAGCTGTCCTTTCTTTTATCCACCATTGGGCATTTGAGAAGAGGTGTTTGCAGCAGTTGAGTAAAGATTTGACCAAGCCTTCTCTAACATCACCTGTTACAATCTTTAGGAAATGTATTAAAAGCTGAACTTCCCATGTGCCACTTCAGAATCCTGTCCTGATAACAAAAACCTGAATTATAGCATCTTAATTTAAAAAAAAAGATTTATTTTTTTTTTCCTTGCATGCAACATGTGGGGTTGTTAGGTTTCCAATTAGCTATGGGAATTTATGTGCTCTTAAAAATACAGAAAGAACTGAAAGCATCCCAGCTATTGTTACCAATGATTTAGGATAATATGCTAACTGAAACATCAACATTGCCTCCTATAACTAGTATTATAGTTTGCTTATTTAATTTTTTTTTTCAAAACTTGTAGTTTATGCAACCATTGTCAATGGAGTGATGCTAATTTATGGCAGCTGGTCTGATATTTTTGCTTATGATTTTTGCCTTGGCAAAACATATATAATATTGTTTGGCTGAATACTCTAAAAGTCATTATTGACTCATACTGGGGTTAGCCAAGTAGGACTTAGATTTCTTTCAGTTGTGGAAACATGGATCATTAGGGTGAAACAGATTGTATTTTGCTGAAAGAAAAGCTACTTCTGTTTATTTGTAGGGCATAAACATCCCATAGGTCTGTTCAGAGTTATAACAGTGTAAATCCATTGTAGCTGAGCAGAGACTCAAGCCTGTTATTTTTCAATGAGTGATATTCACCTGTTTGCTTAAATGATGCCAGCTGGACAGAACCAGCTTTTATAACAAATTTGAACTCCTCATAAACAGAGTTTTAACTTCCCCTCTTCTTTGATTTTGTACCGCAGAGCTTAAGAATGATGGGACATCTTGCACCTCTGTGGTGAGGCATAAGAGCAGGCGAAGGAAAAATCATTTGTTCTTATCCTCGCCGTATTGAACAGATTTGCCTGTTTGTGAGATCACAGATTATCTGAGGGGGGAATTAAGTTACCTTAATTTTTGAAAAGTTAACACTTTCTAAAACATGTAACTCAAAGCCTGGCCCAGTTTTGCCAGCAAGTCCATTTTGCAAGCAAGTTGCCTCAACTTCAAGAGGTGTATTTGCCCTCTGACTTCTCCAAGCAATGCTGTTTTACACCAGTTTGATCACATGTCCCAGAAGCTGGTAGGGGTTTGGCCACTGTCTGGTAAAGCAGGATGTGCAGCTGATAAGAAACCTGGATAGCAGAAGGAAGCAGCAAGATTTGCCATGAATGGTAATGATGGAGGAGAAGTAGATATTGAGTGGAGGAAAGTCACAGAAGGAGAGGTAACAGAAAATTTCAGTAATGTGTAACTTGAGCATTGGTGTTAGAACTGTCTCCTAAATTCATCTGAGGGTACAGAGTCATGAGGGAAGGTAATTAGGATCATTTCTTTTCCCGGTGAGGAGACAATTCAAAACAATATCTGGCTGCAGTCTGGTGTCAGTATTCTGGTTTTGCAGTGGGTAAGTCTGCCTTGTTCTGTAAGGCGCCAGATATTCAGCTTACAGTAAGGTCTTCTAACTTAGCTTGAGCAAACTGAAATTTCTATAAAAATAATAAGACTTAAGGAGAAGGAATTGCAGTAATCCTTCCTGGCTCTGACAGAAACAGGTCCAATCATTTCCAGGTCTGCAGAAGCCTGGCAGGGTGAAATGTTAGCCAGAGTCTGAAAAAGACAGCAAGTTGTTTCAGTACGTCTTAGTACCAGGCCTTTGAACAGGGGGTTGTGGTTCCAAGGTAAACTGTCACATTTCTTACAGATGTGCAGACAGGTAAACTCTTCTCCAGGCATCACATACAGCGAGCTTTGGGTTAAATGATGTGTTACCTACATTCAAAGTCAATATTGGTACATTCTAAGTCAATATTTGTGTACCGGACCATTGCTATCTTTGGAAAATCAAAATGCAAGGATGCAGTTGATGCAATTGTGAAGCTCACCCACTTATGCTCAGAAAAGCTCTCCAGTTATGATTGCCTTCCTGTAGAATCCTGGTTTTGGCAGCTTTTGTGTGGCTGAAGCTCTATTCTTTTTTGATGTGCTCTTGCTCTTCTAATCTGCAATTTTTGATGAGTTCCTAAATACTGGATGTGCTCCCTTTGTTCTTCTGTAACCTGGCCAGTGTCTTCAGATGACAATGTGCAACTTAACCCAGTGTAAGCAGTGAACACTCTTGGCTGGATTTTTTTTAATTTTTTTTTTTTTCGGGGGGGTGCAGGGCTGGAGGAGGGTTATCTATACAATGAATGGAAGTGAAACAAAGATCCAGACACCTCAGAAGTCACTCCTTGGCAGGCTAATAGCTCTTCAGCTCCTCCTAACATATCCACAAACTAGGCGATTTCACAGGGAAAATTTAGTGCTGGTATAAAAGACAAATCCTTATCTGACATCCTCATCTGCCCTGTCTGGTGCTCCATGGTGCTCTGACGCTGTGGGTGAGGTATGTGGGATCTGCTGCTGTTGGGAAAGCCTAGCAGCTGCTCTTCTGAACCCGTCTGAGACCACTGCCGTGCTCCTGGGTGCACAAGGAAAAAAAAGCTCTCTTTAATAACCTATAGGCCAAGACAAGCCAACAAAGTGGGGATGAGCAGCCAGCCACGAACCACATCTCTTTATTTAGGCTCCCAGTTATGTTTTAATCTAGGACACTGTGTTTTTGCCAGTTGCAGGGTATTCTCATTCAACCCATTTGGGGGATTCTAGGAAACAGTTTGCTCCAACCATCATCAGAAGGTGTCATTAGCAGACGTAAATCAGGCAAATTGGCTTATAACTGGTCCGTATAAAGCACACTTGAACTTCTTTGAATTCTTCAGATCAAACTGCTTAGATGTTTTTCATTCTTCTTCCTGTCTTTTGGTGGCAAGAGATCAGTAACATACTGTTCTGTACAAGCGTACAAAGCTCTTGGTGTCCAAACGGATGACTTTTATGGTTGATATGATGCTGTCAGTGGTGCTGACTCTAATTTTAGCAAGCCAAGAGTTTACTCAGCATAGAGTCGTTACATTCTGTCTGTGATGACTGCACAGAAGTCAGGTCTTGCAGGCAACAGTGGAGAAAGGCTGACCAAGGCCTGAGAGCCATCTGTGGGAACTGGAGTTCCTATCACTGACAGCTTCCCAAAGGAAACCACCAGTCTCCCTTTACATTGACCTGGATGCTGTGCTTCATTCTAACTCCAGTGCACGTAGCTGATGATTTCCTGTCACTCCTCTAAGGTGTCTTATATGTAAAGCCTTGGCAGCCCATGTCATCTTTACCTGGTAGATGGATTTGTCTGGAAAACTATGGCTTACTTCTGCTCAGGTTTCTTGTACTCTAACTTTCCATAATAAATGTCTTACTATAAATTCTTGGCTGACCAAAGAAGTTTGGCTAATCCTAACTTCTGGATGCTTATCAAAACCAAAGCTTGAATTTCATCCACCGTGAATCCTAGTCTATTTTTAATGCTGCTGTTTGGAAGCACAGCTCCATGTGCTCTTAATAAAATAGTGGAAACAACATGTAGCAACTTTGTAAACAAACTTTTAAAACTATTTTTTTTAAGAGAGCCACTTATTTGTAAATAATCTACACCAGATGTTGGCTATGACATAAATTTCTACTATTAATATATTTTTATATAACCTTGGACAAATCACAAGTCTGTGCTTTGGTTCCCCAGCCAAAAAAAAGGTGTGGTAGCTTCTGAGGACATTAATGCTTTGGGAACAAGGGTTATTTAAATAACTAAGAGACAATATTTGTGCTTAGACCATGATGATGAGTACTGGAACCTAAATGCTCTTAAAAGCATATTTCTAATACTTACAAAATAGCCATTTTTGTAGGAATTGTAGCAAAGGCACAGCACAGTCCAGTCTGAGTGTTTATATTATTAGTATATATTTTGGGTAATGCTGCTTTTAGTTGTGTTGAAGTCTTAGGCCTAATAGTTGGGGCAAAGCTGCTCTATTTATGCTTACAGGTTGGCTTTTCTTGAGGTATACCTACTTGGAATTATTTCCAGGGTGTCAGTTTGATTTGAGGGCAAGATTTTCCAGAGCTGGAGCCTGGAATCGAGATGCTGTGTAAGACTTGCAAAGAGCCTTGGATATCCTCCTCATCAAAAGGTGTTGAGCTGCCAATCTGCTTAGAGATTACAGGCTTTTTAAGGTATGAGACCTAATTATTTCAGTGGTCAAAGACAGCACCATGGTGTTGCCCCAACTGCCAGTTAGGTGAGCAGCCCTAAGTATTTTCAGCTCAAGGGCAGTGGCAAAACCCTGTTTAAATATAATCCTGGGGCTGCCGATCCTCCTGGAAAGTGACTGCGCTGGCCTTACCACAGTTCCTGGTTTGGATGTTGGCAGAACCAGCTCAGTGATGTGTCCACCAGCAGCAGAGACGTGCACTTGGTTGCTTTCAATCTGAATTTCAGGCTTTTGAGGCAGACACAAAAATACACAAAGCTAAATTTTCTGACTTGTGTTCCTGCTGAAGCAAATAAATAAAATAGCAGATATTTTGTAAAGTGTTCAGCCCCATTCAGCAGCTCCAGAATGTGGCAGGAGAAGTTCACTTTGCTTTCTGGGAGCGCGGAGGGGTGTTTTCTCTCCCCACCCTGCAGCTGAATTCTTGCAATAGTCACTTGTTTCAGTGTTGAATTGGGTTCTGTTGGCAGCCAAGTTGTTTCAAGGACCTTTGTGTAGTGGTGACATTGAGAGGCAACAGTGGAAAGGAAATATATATTCTGGTAGTCTAAAAATCACTCAAAAGAAACCAGGTTTTCTTGGATGTCTGCTATTCCCCCAGCAATGGAGACAAGTTATGTCCTACCTTCTTGCTACATTTCAGGTCCTTCCTTCCCCAAATAAATTTCCCAAATGCTTAGTGCAAGTTCTGCTCCACTCCCAAATGGGATGTGTAAGGCCTGAAGTGAGGCATGAGCTTGGATGCATGATTTAAAAAAAAGTCCTAAATCCATGTCTCTTTTTAGTGGAAGTGTCACTATTTCTGCACATGCGCTGGTTTCGTTGCTGAGCATTCCCTTCACATAAAGAGCTTCTCTGTATTCCTGTAATAATGAAAATACCAAACTCTAGTCTCCTTGCCGACTTGGTTTTGATTTCAGATTAGTTTGCTCTCACTTGCTTTTCCAACACCACGTGCAAAGATGTGTGAAGACTAAAGGAGAAAAAGACCAGATGTACAGATCAGCTGTAACACAAAGCTTCCCAGCTCAAAAGTCAGCAGGACTAAATGTATCCGATAGATCAGCAGCTGAGCAGCTCCCCTCCAACGTCCCTCAAGGACAGATAAAAGAGCCTCTGGTTTGTTAGGCAGAGTTTAAAAAAAACCCCGTATTTTCCTTCATCACTGCACAAAGCAGCGGCGTGGATTGTAGCTGCGCACCTGCAGCTGTGTTCCAGTTTGACCTTTCTTGTTATCCCTGCCAAAAAATAGATCTTGACAATAAATTCAGAAGAAGCTGGTATGGTTTAGAAAACAATAGCGGTGTCTCATTTCTCCTTTATTATTTCCACATCTGAGCGGTGAGTGTGAAAGAGGAAGCAAAGCCCATGTGCAGGTGGAAATGGAATGGGTGAGATTTAGCCGTGCACACGGCGGAACACGTCAGATGCAGCTTGCTTCGTTTCCAAGAACTTTTTCTGCCTGAACTAAGCATTCTTCAAATAGGGAGAACGTTTTCCCCCATAATATGGTTTGTGGCCATTTTTTCCCTTTAAAATTAAGTGCAGTTTATTGAAAAACTTTCAAACCCCTATTTTTTTCCCCCCACTGTTAATATGAACTTTTTTTAAAAACATGAAATGCTGACAATGGCTATTCCTAAAAAAGTGTTTCCTGGAGGAAAGGAAAGGAATGTTTCCTAAGCACTCCTCAGCTGCTATACTTTGAAGTCTTATTTAAAGTTTCTTTCCAGTTGGATTTTTTCCCCTTGGGGAGGTGGGGAAACAGGACACAAACATTGCTGTGAACTCAGGATACATTTTCCAGAACTGGCACTCAGAAAAGCTAGCAGCAGCAGATTATTTCATTACATTTACTGACAAGGGAAGAGTTTAAGAGGGGCCAGTCTGTCTCCTTTCCTCCTGGGGTTTGAGTTGGGATGCAGGGGTGTAAATTCAGCTCTGTGCTTCCCACGCTGTGGAGCATACGGTGATCAGAATGGTTTAGAGAGCATCGTTCGGGGCAGCTTTGTCTCCACCAGCAAGCAGATGGCTCCAGCAAAGGCCTTAGCCACCAGAGGATGCATCTTTCCCTCCGTCTGATGGTTTTCTCTGGTTCCTGAATCCTCATTGCTGAGCCAATCCAGCCAAGCTGCCTGCAGTATTTATCTTCTTGCAGGACCATGCCATTTTTCTTCTTATCATGACTCCCTCCCTCAAACACCTTTCAAGGGCTCTTCCATATATTTTTGCTGCTTCTTAGTCCCGTTTTCCCCGGGTCCTCCCTTCTTTCAGCTTAAAGGAGAAGGAAAAGGATCAGCGCTGCTCCTTTTATCTGCAGTGTGCAAAGATACATGTCTAACCTCAGCATAAGTTTTATCCAAAGCTTGCTGGATTCAATGAATCTTTGGCTTGCATTCTGAATTGCTTGAATTCCTGCTCTTCCTTTCTCCTAGCTGCTACCTCTCTTTTACCTCTTGTAGCTTATTATGTCCTGACCATATCTGCAGTGTCTCCTTCCCAAAACACATTCATTAGCTGTGGTGGAACTTAGGTGGGAAGTTTCAGGAGCCATGTAAGAAAAACCATAATAAACCCTTCTACTAATGGAATTCTCTATTAAACATAAATCTAGTTAATATGTGAGCAGTACGAAATCCTGAACACAAGATTGACACCTGGGAACATCAGATGGTTGCAAGTGGGACAGATTCTCCTCAGATGTAATACAACAGATGAAAATTCCATCTATATTTTGCAAACCTGCACCGGCCTTGCTTTAGGGTGAAGCGTGTCCACCCTGTAAGTAACTTTATGTTTTCAGAAACAAGCCCCTTTTGCCCTTGTATTTGTAGTACTTAAGTAAAAGTTGGGTTCAGAACAGGTCTGTTGGTTAAGGGATCTGGACTGAACCTTTTGTTCCCATGTTTGTCATATATACAACCGTGTATAGCACTGGGTGGACTGGTTTTACTCTCACCGAAGTGTGTGAGATGGTCACTATTTACAACAGCGGAGCTGAGTTTGGGCTTCTTGCTCCTGGATTGAAAGCACTTGGGGATTTTGGTTTTGGAATGGAGGGTCAGCTTGTGACTTGGGCTGCTTCAGGAAGGGTCATACAGATAAAAATGAAATCAGTGAAGGTCTGCGTTAGATACCATCCAGCAATTCAGCACAGAAGTGGTTGTGTTTGAGTCAGCTGGAGAATTAGATCTGAGTGCAGGGAGAAGAAAAATGGGGTGGCTTATCCCCTGGATCAACGCCTTCCTTGGGGAAGGAATTGCTCACCAAGTATTAACATACTTGTGTATTTGATTTAATTTTTCAGTGTCATTTGCAGACTTTACCACACTCTTTATCTCAACATTTTGAGGAAATCCAGCCCTTTATTCCAAAACATAAATGAAGAAAAAAAGCTCCCCCTTGCCTTCACTTATCTTCTCCCCCCATACCCCTCAGTTTGGGCAAACAAAATAATTCAGGTAAAGCTTTCCCAAATGAGCTTTGTGATGAGGAGAAAAAAAAATGTAATTACTATGTTCAAGGAAAACAGATATTTTCCTCTAGTTAAAAAGATCTAATTTTCCATGGGGGTGAAGAGAAAGTAAAGGTCAACATCTCTAACCTCAGTATGCTCCTAAAGTGCATGGAGAAAATGGCACAGATGGTGGCTCTGTGAATGATCAAGTGGAGACAGTGAGAAAACTCAAACTTTGTAGATTGCATATGCATGGATTGCTTTTTAGCATCACTTGGAGATGATATTATTTGGCTTTTTCCTCCTTTTATTGTTGAATTTCCACCCTTTTCCTTTTCTACCCTTATTGAGATAATTTTTTAAAATGTGAAAAAGGCAGGCAGGAGAAAGCCCAAATAAAACTCAATTGTTTGGAAACCAGCTCCTTATTTTATCTTGAAACTTTCAGAAAAGACTTCTCTCAGCCCCTGTGAAGGAGACCTATATTGTGCACCTGTAGCTGTGCTAACCCAGCATCTCGCTGCCATTATAGTCTGCCTGATGTGCAGCAGAGTTCCAAGTGATTTAACGGGGGCAAGTTGGCCCTGAAATTTCAGACTACAGACACCGAACCAGGTGACTCAGGGAAGTGACCATGAGATCTAGCAAATAACCACGGCTTGCTTCCATCCTGCTGTGTGCGTTTCATAGATAAGATCTCGGTCCGAAGGGAAGAGCAAAGACACAAAGAAGGTTCTGTAGCTTTCACAGTGGTTGTCCTCTTTTAGGGTGGGTTGGTTTTTTTTTTTTTTCTGCTTTGAAGGCATTTTTCATGGGACACTTCACAGAATCAATGCAACTCATCAGCAAATGGGTGCTATGTGCACCAGGCCTGTAAGAGGGCAGGCATTTGTTTTCACCGCACGTCAGGGGCTTTCAATCCCACACCAACACTGAACGGGTTGTCCTTCTGCAGATCATGAGAGGTTTTAGCACAACCTGAAATTTGTGCAGCAACTCAGTGTTTATTCTATAGATGCAGTTGGCGTTTATCTGTGATTAAAAAATCTCTGATATTATTTGATTCTGCTAATGTGACAGGTCACAACTGATTAATAAGCATCAAGTACTAAAGTTTGAGATGAAATTACATTGACGACAAGGCTTAAATTATCCTCTTTTCTGTTTACTTTTTTTTCCTACACACATGAAGGTGTATAAAAGCCTTGGTAAATGCACCATTTTAGAGTTTGTAGATAATGTTTGCTTCAAATAATTAAACTGCCAGCTCCACAGGGGAGGCTTTCCTCTATAAAATAAACAGCCGCCCATTTCTATGCCCTAACAGTTATCAAACTTAAATACGAGATATTTGCAAAACCAGGGTAGTGCAGAGGCTCAGGCAGTGGATGTATGTCCCTGCCTTACACTCTGGCAGGAGCGTTGTCTGTGTCAGCCTCAGGCTTTCCTGTATGGTGGATCAGCCACCAGGAGCCCTGAGAGATGTGAGGATGCTCTAGAAGTAATTTGGGGAGGTTTGGTCTTTTTGTTTCCCTCTGCCTTCTGAGCCTTTTTGCGAGGGCTTGCTTTTGTGTTCTCTATAGCCATAACAGCCAGGGATGAATTTTTCTACTTACTGTGACCGGAAAATATTAGAAGGGGCAAGAGTTCTGACCAGAATCTATCCAGCTAGAGGAAGAGAGCAAAGAATTGCACTGCTGTGCGACCAGGCTGCTTGCACATCAGCGGCCAGTGATGTTACCGCAGCTTGCTATCACATGCATGATCTGCAAGTGGATCACTTTTACTTGAATTCCAAATCATTTTAAAATTATTTTTTATCTAGCTCTGTATCAGTACCTTCTTTTCAGGTATGTTATCACTGACTTCAGCATAAAATAAAGGAGGGCAAAATATATTGGATGGGGCTTTGAGCAATCTGGTCTAGTGGAAGGTGTCCCTGCCCCATGGCAGGGTGGTTAGAACTAGATGATCCCTTCCAACTCAAACCATTCTATGATTCTATGCTGGTCTTTCTGCCTGTACAGCAAAATGAGGACGATACAGCTATTTCTCCCTGTCTCATCTGCTTTAATTGCTAACTGCTTGTAGATCCTCTCAATATGTTTTATTTTGCTGTATTTATTTTTTTACGATGCCTTGTTCACTAGGAGTGTGCAATCACTTAGGACCTCTAGGAACTGCTGTAATATAAATATCAGTAATGTGGAAAAAGAAGAAAACTGACCTACAAGTGAGCCTAGGCTGGAATTTGAAGCTTATGTGGTTCATGTGGTTTACTGTCATCTAGGGAAGCGACTATGTTCTTCTGCCTCAGGTCCTGAGTCAGATCTGCTTTAGACTTTTGCATGTAATGGTTTCTTTTTTTAAAAAACACTTTTCTAGTGCTCTAGAAAGAGCTTTCACAGACAGTGACACCAACTGAATCACTCTCACTGCCCAAGTTATTTTGCAGAAGGAACCGATGTGTTATTTTGCTGGTTTAATTTGTTACAGAATTTACTTCTTTAGTGTTCTTGGCACAGCTTTTTATTACTGACTTCTCCTAAATATAAATAGTTTCCTAACTTTAAAGAAACCAGATCCCAGTTGATTCCAGGTCAAGGAACTGTATTTTTAATTAATGAACACATTCGTTCACACTAACTGATGATCTGGCCTATGCCAGGTTTCAAGACTTTGCTCTTAATGGCTTATCAAAAATTAGATAAGCAGGTAGTAACAGGCTAAGGCGTGAAGTCTGAGTATCCCTGATCTTCAGTCCTCTGTCACTCAGCAGGATAGTCTGTCCTTAAAAAGTCTGTCTACAGAGCAAACTACTAGAGATGAGGTTTTCAGATGATATTTTCTAAAGTATCTGTGTATGGAAAGGCAGCAGGAAAAATTCTGCCCGCATTTACACATATGCAACCCAAGTTTGCAGTTAACTGAGCGCAAAATGCTGTCCTGCATACACAAATATATTAGAAAACATGTGTGTTTTATAAGGATCGTACTACTGGTTTTCAGCATGGTTTTATTTAATGAAAGTGAACATGATATATGGTAATTGTTTGTGCAGTTATGAGTCTTTGTTGACGTAAGCATGCAGTCATGAGCGGGCTTCTAGCACA
The DNA here is from genome assembly GCA_033124195.1 of Coracias cyanogaster. NCBI lineage: Eukaryota > Metazoa > Chordata > Aves > Coraciiformes > Coraciidae > Coracias > Coracias cyanogaster. Next base: position 109,700 of record JAVSBS010013855.1, on the reverse strand, counting down.
TGGTTTTCATTTTTCCTTTGTTACTTTCATAATTTGACACTCTTAGCCAAAAAAAACATTTTTTGAGAATTGATTAATGAACATTCCCTGATTTATAACGAGACTGATTTATAGAGCATTAATAAAGAATAACAAAGTTTACCCTAAGATGACTTAGTCTTTCATTTCTGGTAGCTTACTAATGTGGCAGGTGGTAGAAGATCGTGAAAATATTGTAATGAAAAAGGCACGGCAAAATTCCAGATTTGTTCCACAGGAATCTAGGAACGGGAAAGCTCTTACTATGTATGCTAATATTTGTGCAGCCCTGTCTTTCAGATGACTGCAGCAGGTCTCAGTGATCTGCTATGGAAATAGTAGTTCTCATTCCTTCAATAGTATTTTCCAGTGGTGCCTAATAATGTAGGTGACTTGCACGTTGCTTGCGGTGGAAGTGAGCTAAACTTGGTGATCTTATGAACTGACACCTTTGTAAGCTGGCTATGTGGATGTCTACACGTGTGCCTTCGCTGGGATGGAGGGAACTGGGCAAAATGAGACACCTCATGATCTTTCAGAAAATCAATGCATGCCGCATCTGGCAGCGCAGCAAGACAAGTGCTAGTCTAATAGCTGTCTGGCATGCTCCCTCTGTAGACATGACGACGTTTGTGGAAATGTAATTACATTTCATAAAAAAAAAAAAAAAAAAAAAGAACTACAACAGAATGGAAAAGAAACACCAACTCAGTTGATATGAATATAGAAAATATCCTGTAAAGCTGAATAACCATGTTAGCATAAATTATATGATAATTCTTACTGTAGTTCTGCTGTTTGAGTGTCTCATCAATTTAACTATCTAAAAATCCATTATTATGATCCTTTTCTTCCTGCAGCAATCAAAGTTTTTATTGAATTTTGGTACATGGATCCACCATGTGGAGCCTGTACTAGATGAGCAGCTTCATTTGTTTGTGCTGTTTCTTCCGTGTGCCTCTTTCTCAGTGCACCTTCAACCTGTCTTGGTAAAAGCATCTCAATCTTGGTCCAGCACTGTGCCCAGCAAAGATGAAATTACTATAGATGACGGAGATTTTGGGGATGCATTTCTACTCGTCTCCTGTGCTCTGGGTTGTCAATGAAAGCTCACGTCACAGGAGCCAGTTGACGTCTGCCAGATGGCAATAGCTCTGTCCTTTCCACTTGGGTTGGATTCAAACCAGTGACCTACAGCTGAAAAGCAATGCAGGCTGCAGCCAGCTTCTTGATTATGCAGACTCTGTACGGGGGGGAGTGAGCTTACAGGCTCTGTTTTAAACTTTCTCACTTTAGCAATCTCTCTTGCTTCACGTTTTGGGGCAAAATTCTCAAGCAATTTGTGCTCTGTCTCTTGTCAACAGACTGAAAATATCATTACAGATTTCCACTAGGTTAGCTGTTCTCTAACTTGCCATTTTGATGCTTCTCCCATTTCAAACCATACAGGTGCAATGCTTTCACTTCTTTATTGTGGAAAAAAAAAAATAAATCAGAGTTTCAACCCTCAGCAGATGCTCTGGACAAGTTTGAGACCACCATGTAATTTCAGCTGTAAATCAGTTCTCTGTGTTGTCTTAGTTATAGGAGGGGAAAAGCGTCTGAGTGTATAAACCTTATCTTATACTGGGATGAGTTATAGAGCTGTGCAACCAGCTGGCTCCGGATACCTGCTGAGGTTGTGATGCCCAAGACAAACATTTCCCCCAGATCAGGCTGTCCCCTACAGTGGAGAAGGTCCCTTCTCATAGCCACAGTGAACATCCAGCCAAGAGCTGCCTCTTCAGAGCTGCAGATGCTTTCTCTAGTAAAACCCTGGACCTTACATAGCCCATCTGTGGGAAAAGGGATTCATACTGCTCAGTGCTCAAGTGCCAGGAGAATATCCAGTTCAAGTCTATTCCTTGACATTGATTTCCAAGCTTCCCTCTATTCCAAAGGAGAGATTACTCCACTGAGGCTGATGGTGCAGTCTGGTCTCTCTGCAGTTGTGTAACTTCCAGGTGCTAGCCTGGTTCTGCGCCATCAGAAATAGGTTTTCATCTTGAGCTGTGACTTCTGGTTTTTCAATATAAACTTTGAGGTGGAAAATGAAATGTCAGGGAGAAATGGAGAGATGAAAGAGGATATAGGTTTGGGTCTTTGCTGGAGGGCTCATATCTTACATACAGGTGCAAAGCAAAGCCCCAAAGCCTCTATGTAGGTTCTGAATGTTCAAAAGGATGGGGAAGGGCTGTTTTCAGGGCTTGAATTCTGAAGTGGCTTTGCACTGATATTCATTGGACAGCAGCTATGCCTTTTCCAAAGCCCTGGTAGCTCAGGGAAGTATCTTAGGTCAGCCGTTGACCAAAGGGCTGGGAGAGCCGCAATAGATTTGGCTGAGATGTGGCTCTGTCTGACAATTCGTGTGCTCAAAACCAAAATTACCAAATGGGAAGATCAGTGTTTCTGTACATAAGACAGCCTAAGCAAAGCTGTAGTGCCAAAAAAAAAAGGGTAATAAAGTCAAAAACCCACTAAGGTCCTGCTGTACCTCAGGCAGCATGTATTTACTCAACAGTCCATGTATTTACTTCCTCCGTGCTTCACTTTCTCATCTGTGAGGTTCTTCGAATAAGGCCTCTGTTGCCTTGTCCACTTAGATTTTGAGTGCTTCTAAGCAAGCTCTGCTTTGTAGGAGACCACGCAGAAGCTGGGATTAGACAGGTCAGGCTCTTTTTGGGCGCACAGTGCCACAGATACTTGTACTTCAAAACAGATGCAGCCAAGACCCATGGTTATGCTTAAATAACTTGCTGGTTACAGGCAAGCCGAATGGGAACACCCAATCACACAGCAGCGTACTTCGGCTTAGCTCTGGCCCTGGTGTCGAGAAGGGATTTGTAGAACTGCTTGTTGTAACAAGGATTACAATTGTCAGCATAGCAGAACACCTACTTTTCATCTTAAGTAGCAAAGCTTTCCTATAAGGGGCTATTGTCCCCTCACACATGTTGCATTGCTCTCTCTGGCATTAAATTCTCTGAGCAGCAGTGGAATAATAAACGTCTGTGTATAGATGTATTCTGTGTTAGTTTCTACTTAATGCTTAAGATATAACCTGGAAATAAGCCAAAAAGAAAAGTGAATTTTGTGGATCTCGGTAATGGGCTTGGTTTCTTTGTGTTTGGGTTTTTTTTTTTTTTTAAATAGCTTCCTAAAAGAGATACTTGCTCAAATCTGGGATTCATCTCTCATGTCTGGGTTGGTCTGTTTGGCATAATTGGCATGTGAATACATGCTTAGAGAGCTTGTAAACACTGCAGTGCTAAAAGAATAGAGATACAAGGTGCTAACAGATTTCAAAAATAATGCTTGGGAAACTAGGGTTCGGCTTGACCTAATTTTCATTAGCTTTATTCTTTAAAAGCAAAGCAAAACAAAAGCCTCAACTATTATTTAATTTTCTGGAGGCCTTAAAGCGCCTGAAACATTCTGTCTGAAATGGAGACCAGGAGAAAATGCCTGGAAGCCTGAGAGTGTGATACAGAAAGCAAGCATAAGGTGGTGATCATAAGACAGAACAAGTTGAATAAAGGAAAACATCCAGAAAATAAAATTAAGAGATATTGTATCATCAATTTTACTTATAATAGTTGCAGTCCATGTTAAGGAGTATCACACCAAAGTTACCTTCACTTCCTGTTTGATAACAGTGGGCAATAATATACTAAATGACATGATCCTTTTATTAACAAATAAAATACCACGTGGTTGGCCTCTCAAGATGTTGCCATACAGCGGCCATTGGAAATATCAGACTTTGCCTACTTTTTGGCTGAGAAAGTTTTTGAAGGTGCTTGGTACTCCTGCCAAACAATCCTGGCAACTCGTACAATGATGTGGGAAAGATTAGAAAGGTACTGGGGACTTTGCTTATGCTATCATTTCTGGGTGAATGGAATTTAGATACCAAGGGAGTCAGTAACAGTGGAAACCCTTAAGAAAGTTGTTTTTAATGCTGCAGTTTACATCTCCCCCAAAGGCAAAGTTGATCCAAGGGACAGCGGAATCACCAAGAAAGTTCTGAGTCAGCAGGGCTTTGACTGGCTGTTATATCAGATGTAGACCCAACCATATGAAAGCACTTAAACAAATATGCTGTTGTTAGCACATGAACAATTTTGATAAGAAAGATAAATTTCTTTATAATGCTATGCAGAGACCTCGTGAGATCTCAAAAATACCTTATTGAAATTGTGTCTTACTTTGGGCTACAACTCTTGAACCTTTCCTACCTGAGTGTGTCCCTAGCAAACCTGACCAGTACAGGACTGGAAAAGGCATTTCTTGATCTGCCTCGGCCAAGTGCTGGCAGCACGTGTCCTGGGAATGAAGACTATAAAGCTGGGAGCAGAGTGTGCTGAATCACAGCCTGGAGTTGCTACTTCCAGTGAACTGTTTCCAAGCATCTCCAGCCCAGCCCTGGCAGTAATGACTGGAAGTGTAAGCTGTCACGGAGGCAGGTGTGGATAAGGATGAGCAGCCAGCATAGAAAAACTTGCTCTCCTGTTTCACATAGAGGCCAGGATGCCCAGAGGAATTTTTAGGGGCTCTGTGCCCAGCACTTCTCCTGGGATGTGGTGACAGTATGAGGAGTGTGATCCAGAATTACAAACACTAGTAAAAAGCAGGATGAGCAAGAAAGAGGATTGACAAGCAAAAAGATGAAATCAAGAGAATGTAATCAACTGGCAGACACACTTCAGGTGCCTGAAGGGAGATAGTAGGTGCTGTCTTTCTGCTCTGCATGTTCACCATTCTGCTGTCCAACTCAGTGCTGGCCTCTGCCTACCTTCATGCCACAACTATTGCTTATAGG